>OU974082.1:5915888-5983388 GCA_918843875.1 Diadumene lineata
AAATTTTGAGTTTTTGTGAATTTAGAGAGTTTTGGCTGTTTCAGTTTGAATGGATTTGTGAAAATAGCTTTTCTGGGATATTTTGAAAAATATAGCCCAAATATCAAGTTAGATGGGTTTTCCTGTAATGTTGGGACCCCCTGGTTCAGAATTTGTGATTCAAGTTCATATTTGCCACGCCCTCCTCCTGTGATTGGACAAAAGCTAATATTGCCGTCAAGTAGAAATGTTTACTCAAATGATGCAAAAATGGTATTTTCTGAAAGCTCTTGCTCCCCTGATCTCAATTTAGTGATTTGAAATATTTCATTGTGAGTTTTTGTGAATTTAGAGAGTTTTGGCTGTTTAAGTTTGAATGGATTTGTGAAAATAGATTTTCTGGGATATTTTGAAAAATATAGCCCAAATATCAAGTTAGATGGGTTTTCCTGTAATGTTGGCACCCCCTGGTTCAGAATTTGTGATTCAAGTTCATATTGGCCACGCCCTCCTCCTGTGATTGGACAAAAGCTAATATTGCCGTCAAGTAGAAATGTTTACTCAAATGATGCAAAAATGGTATTTTCTGAAAGCTTTTGCTCCCCTGATCTCAATTTAGTGATTTGAAATATTTTTTTGTGAGTTTTTGTGAATTTAGAGAGTTTTGGCTGTTTCAGTTTGAATGGATTTGTAAAAATAGATTTTCTGGGATATTTTGAAAAATATAGCCCAAATATCAAGTTAGATGGGTTTTCCTGTAATGTTGGCACCCCCTGGTTCAGAATTTGTGATTCAAGTTCATATTGACCACGCCCTCCTCCTGTGATTGGACAAAAGCTAATATTGCCGTCAAGTAGAAATGTTTACTCAAATGATGCAAAAATGGTATTTTCTGAAAGCTTTTGCTCCCCTGATCTCAATTTAGTGATTTGAAATATTCTATTGTGAGTTTTTGTGAATTTAGAGAGTTTTGGCTGTTTCAGTTTGAATGGATTTGTGAAAATAGCTTTTCTGGGATATTTTGAAAAATATAGCCCAAATATCAAGTTAGTGGGTTTTCCTGTAATGTTGGGACCCCCTGGTTCAGAATTTGTGATTCAAGTTCATATTGGCCACGCCCTCCTCCTGTGATTGGACAAAAGCTAATATTGCCGTCAAGCAGATATATTTACTCATATGATGGAAAAAAATGTGTTTGCTGACAGCTTTTGGTTTATCTGGAGTTTTATTGACTAAGATATTACTCTAATGTTAAAAAATAAGATAATTGTATTGCAATTTTTGACTGATTATATGGACAGTAATTATCGTTATTATCAAATTTTGATGTTGAAAATTGGCAAATGCATAACTTTTGTGAGTTGTAAACTTTTTGGAACAAATGAATTAAGCTGATCAATATGGTCTTGTAAATTCATCAAAGTACATACTGTTTTTGCAATTATATTTTTGTGTCCCGTTCTTAATTTGCGGGAGTGATTTTTGCTTTAAAGTGTTGGCATATGTGACTTTAATTTCTTTTGGATGTAGAAATTAAAAAAAAATCTGATCTATGCATTATTCTATAAATCGTGTTATCTACATTGTCTTTCCTATTAATTATACTGCAATAACTTCCTCCATTACCATGCATCTCTTCTGGCTATGTTGTAGATTTCCTAGTATGCCCTGGATTGCAGACCGATGTGTTTCTCAAAACATCGTTCTGCAAAGAGGACATGAACTTGCTAGCTGAACTGAAATTGAAGAAAGAATATTGTTTAGCTGTACATACATACTTACATACATACACTTTATTTTGACTCGTATTTTTTGAGTAGCTTACAAGTATGCTAATATCTTCGAATAGCTGTCATAGTTAATGAGTATCACTTTCAGTGAATACGGTATTTTTATATCTTTATAAATCTTTTAGCAAACTGAGAAACGTTGCTTCTATAGTTCATTTTACTGGCTACAAAAAATTGAGTTTGGTTCATTTTGAGTATTTTCATCGACTTGCATGATTGGGGCCGGGAGCGGGCGAAGTTGTCATGAGCTCAATCTGCACAGAAAGTTTGCGTAAAAAAATAAACATATCGTGAAAACGGTTAATAAGTCAGAAAAAAATATTTCCTGCAACTCAGGAGAAGAAACCTTATTGATAATTAGCCTAAGAAGAAGAAAATAATACAATTTTTTTAATACATGTCGTATTTTATAGTATAAATTGGTTTATTTTTACGTGACTCTGTTAAAATAATCCTAAAAACTAACCTAGCAAATTGATATTTTAATTTGAGATTGCATAAAAAATTGTGTAATAATTAGATTAGTTATTTTGATTGTTAAAATAATCCTGAAAACTGAACTAGCAATTTGATATTTTAAATATTTTAATCATAAGTTATTTTGATTTAAATTTGTTTGTCACGAAATTATCGCTTTCGGTCAAGCTCTGTGAATTGAGTTTCCTTCAAAAACATGCACGTGCATGTGTACAATTGTGAATTGCATTCCCCGATAAACATAAAGATTTGCAAATTAATACAAACTGTAATTTTACTATAATTCAATAGACTTCATTTAGCAACTGGAGGAGTTGCAGATTTAGAAGGGACAATATTTGTTATGATCAGTAGCCAGCGAAATTGTTGTTTACAAAATACGATGGAGTGTGCAGCTTCTGGGGTGATTTCTTGACGAACAGGAAATTTAGCTTTTTTACTGATGTGCTTTGCAAAATTTCTTTTGTACTTTTGCAGTAGAACGTGTTTTTCAGTACACCACTGACTTCACTAGCAATCATTGAACGTTTTGATGTGGCGGGGAAAAAAATGGTTCATGTTCACTGCATGGTCGCTTTTCAACCATGTAAAAGTTGTTTTAACTAGAAAAGCTGTTCCGTATGTGTGTGTCTTTTTGTTTTTTGTTTTGTTGCTGTTTATTTATTTATTTATTTTATTTTATTTTTGAACAAAACTAAAATTTTCTCTATCTTTTGCAATGGCAGTAAGATAAATTAATTGTTTTGCGTGAGTTGAGAAGGGCTTCAAACGCGTGTTTACAACTTTGCAATTGCATTCGCTGCGTGCTAAAGCTAAATAGAAGTCGATTTGTCATTGGCTTAACATTGACATATTGTGCAGACAGAACAACATGATTGGTTATTCGTCTAAGTAAATTTCGAAGTTGTAAGCCGTCAAGACTGACACCGCTATTAATCGACACGAAAAGAGCTATGAAAAATGAACAAGTTCATATAAACTGTAATTTTACGATGGGGGTATTCCAGATTTAAAGAAACGATCTTTGTTTAGTAGCCATCGAAATTATTGTTTACAAATACATTGGAGTGTGCAGCTTTTGGCGTCATTTCTTGACGAACAGAAGTTTAGCTTACTAGCTTGTGATTTCTACAAATTCGTTTCTGCTCTTGCTAAGTAGATAGTGTTTTTTTCCGGAACAAAACTGACTTCACTAGTAATAATTGAACGTTTTGCTGAGTTATGAAATGTTAAAAATTATCAGATCGGCAGACGGTAATCATGAAAATTGAAAAGCTTTCTCCGTATTTAACTGAAATAATCCTAAAAACAAAACTAGCATGTTGCTATTTTTGAATTAAAGAAAATTCATGTAATGGGAAGATAATAAATTATTTTGATTTTCAATTTATTTATCACAAAATCATCGCTTTCCTGTCTAGCAATTATTTTTGTGTATCGTAAGAAAATATTTCAAAATTAACAACAACATCCAAAACAAAAATCTTTTCTTTCGCAATTGAAAAATCGTCTATTTTTAATATTAAATAGTAAAGAGAATTTTCGCAAATTCGTAAGAAGTTTTTTGTTTGTTTATGAATGCTATTTCTGCAAAAGTTGGCTAGAAGTCAAATTGTCATTGGCTGATCGATGGGACAAAAACGGCGAAAAAGCCAATCGACAACGCAAAGCGAATAAACTTCATCGGCACACTTGAGATCATGAGGCTTTGAATTGCTGCAAAAAAAGGAAATGCTGTCATGTGCATCATGTTGAAAGACGTACTTTAGTTTCAGAAAAATAAACTGAATAATTGATCGAGTGTTTTCTTGTTCACAGACATGACAACAATTTGCTCCATGCAACTCGGCGCCCAACTGCAGAGTCAGCGAAAGTGTGCTGTGTAGCTGGGCGGATTGAGTGGCGAAAATAATACCAAACATTGTCTAGGAAATTTTTCTTTGAAAAATAAATTGATGATGATAGATTGATGATCGAAAATATTAGAGGTTGATTCAGAGAATGAAGAATCTCGAGGCAGTATTTATTATAAGGAGAAAAATTCTTGCCGTGAAATTCATTTCGAAAGCGCTAGCCGTCAATTTCAACCAAACAGATTTTCATTTTTAATTCTCAGATCAGATAAAAGAAAATCCTTCATAAAATTGACTTGGCAATTTGCAATGACCTTTTTTCAACATTTTTTGAGCACGAAAAGCAAGATTCTCGACACGAACACAATTTATTTTGACTTTGCGAAATTATCGCTAATGGCGTCCAATTTTTTCTCGCTTGAATCGACTTTCCTGCTTCTACTTAGTGGAGATTGGAAAGAATTCTCACGATTGGTCAATCCATGGGACAAAAAGTTAAGAGGATTTTCATGATTGGTCAATCCATGGGACAAAACGCTCCCATTGGTCAATCTCTGGGTCAAAATATCCTTGCTTTAAGTCTTAAGAAAATGACGCGCTCTGAGTGGTCAAACGCCGGGTCTATCCCGGGCGCTTGTACCAGTTTTGCGAAGTCCACTTTTAAATGGTTAAGTCCACTTTTAAATGGTACAGTGTTTGATATTGATCATGATGATGGTGGTGGTGTTGATGATAATGATATTGATAATGATGATGATGGTGGTGGTGGTGGTGTTGATGATAATGATATTGATGATGATGATGGTGGTGGTGGTGTTGATGATAATGATGATGATGATGGTGTTGTTGTTGATGATAATGATGAAAGCAATGTTCAGGCAGACAAAATTTTAAATGTTAGAGGGAACATCAGATCACAGAGGCATTCAATAAGGTTGTAAAATCAAAAATTATTTTTTCATTGTAGAGCAAACACAGTAAAATCATGATCTAAAAACAAACTAAATACCAGTAGCAACAAATAGGCACTCAACCAAACCTTTGCTATTTCTTTTGTCTGGGTATTGTTTTCTGGTTGAGTGCTTGTGACTAAAAGTTAATAAATTGCTACTTTTTGTTAGAATTAAGTTTCTTTTTATTTCTTGGTATTCCTGGGTTTGTTCTAGTAGCACCAATGCGTAGTCTTCCACATGTGAAACATTACAACATACATGTAGGAAATCACAAAATTATAAATAAAATAAGAAATTAATAAATAATAAAAGTACTTCATATATGCCTTGATTATAATTTGCTCACATATATGTCATATTGCTATTCAGAGTTTTTGTCATTCAAGTAGTCATTCATTTTTTTTGTACTATATTTATTTACTTTATTTATGCATGATATTATTGGTTTTCTCTTTTCATATTTTCGTTTGTAGATTTGTTTATATGCATGTTTTTATAATCACGGCATACATGAAGTACTTACCCACAAAATGCTCTGAAAAGACCCATAGGAGAAGGGGGTGAAAAGTCAGCCAATTTCCATGTATCCCCTTAATAGATATAGGCCCTGGGCTTCACACTGCCAAATAGTAATAATTATAATTATTATTATTTTGATAATGAATATTTTAGTTTTTTCTTTATTGTAGGCGGCTCACAGTAAGCCAAGGACAAAGAGTGTACCCCCTGCCCCAGGTAACTAACTCTCTATTGTGTTGATTTTTTCCTTTTCTTTTCTTTTTGAGCGTCCGTATTACCAATATCATTTTCATCACTTCTCTGTTCTCATCGTTATTGTCATCTAAATCAAAATAGTCTTAAAAGGTCAAAATTTGTAATAATAATTCTTTTTTAAAAATACATCTAAAAGATATAATATCTTTTAGATGTATTTTTAAAAAAGAATTAATATTACAAATTTTGACCTTTTAAGGCAGTACCGGATCTTCAGAAATCGTCAATGAATTTTTTTTTAAATTCTGTCATTTGAAGGTTATTGTTGGGGCACTCAAATACTGGAAAAAAATTATGTGATCACCGTATTGGTTTTCGAGCTATAAGATGTCAAAAAGTGTGATTTTTCAGTTTTTCGTGCGTTTTTACAGAAAATATACCTCAATCAATAAATTCAAATCACTCCCATCCATTTATAGAAGAAAAGCAAAAAACTGTTCTGAATTATAGGTATTGAGTTTAGAAAACATATAACAAGATAAAAAATCCATCCAATATTCTATAAGTAGTGTAAAAAATAAATTGTAGAAAGCAACATTCCTTCTATTCGGACAAATTATATGTTCGTGCGGGTCTAAAAATGTTGAAATTTGAGAAAATTAGTAAATGAACTTCTTTTTTTTCTCTCTTTATCTAAAGTATAAAATGTGTAGAATCGAATGAAAAAGAAAAAAATGGGGGTCCCCGTGTTGTTTTTGGAGCTATAACCTAAAAAAGCACGAAAATTGTTATAATTTCAATGTTTTGGCCGGGAAAGCATGGGCACTAACTTGTATTTAGGGTCATATAAAGCGTTTCAAAGTTAATTTTGAGTTCAAAGACCGCAAATGGCCAAATTTTGCCTTTAACACACAGTTTAGATTTAGCTACGCAGGAAATTTTATTCAGATCCACATGCGCGAGCTGGATGCGCAGTAGCAAGGGTCCGGTACTACCTTAAAAAAGGGGCTATGACCTTCCAAAAATGCATTTGTAATGTCATCTTGACCTATGTATGTCAGACTGTTATTTTCGAGCCTTGAACATGATCACCACATGACCAAGTTTTTTAAGGTGCCTTTTGCTTTTTCGCTCTTTTGGGATTCCTGTGGAGTTGATAGTAGTCTTGAGCCTTCAGTGGAAGACTCTTTTGTTTCTATTTTTAGAAGGAAAGATTTTTTTCCACTGCAGGCTCAACTCTAACCTCTACCATATCTACTTTTACAGCCCCATTACCTGCTGACTTTGGGAGGAATTATTGTCATTTAAATAATTTGAATTTGAATAACAATTGATTTTATTTGCAATCCAAAACAAAAAAAAAACAAAAAAAAAAACAACAACAACAACAACAGCAAAATGTTATTATGGATATTGTAAAAGATGAGACTGCTTTTTTTCCGCGTTTCCCTCCCTCCCACATTTAGGTTTTTTAATGTTATTATTTACACAGTGAAAGCTGCCTGCGGAGGGTTAATGACTCCCGTCATTGTGATTTTTATCGCTATCATCCGTCCACCAGTTGTTTCGTAAAATATTTGCTCTTTTAAAACACCTGGAAGCGTGGCTTTAAACAAGCGAGCATGGCAATTACATTTGTGCTATAGATTTTCATCTAAATTAAAGTAAAGTTGAAGTAAATTTGGTCCGTGACGAGATTCAAGAATCACGAAAAATTATTCGAATGTAATTGCGTGACAAAACAACACCTGACTCTAACGTGACAACACAAAGTGCGTGACACTTTTTGTCGTGACCACAAAATTCACCCACATCTCGACCATTAGCTATCGAACTCATTATTCCTCTCCTCTCGAACAGCTTCACTCTCTTGTCATAGCCAAAACAACTCAACATTATCGTGTGAAATACTACACAAGATTTTATATTTATTCTACATTGTTGCAACATATGTTACGTTTGACTCGCAGTTCAGCTGGAGAAAAAACCACCGCCCCCATTCTCAACAAACGAAGCTAAACCATCTCCAGAAACACCGAAGAAAGACATGAAGAAATTACCAGAGCCGCCAAAGAAGCTTTCACAGCCGAAAGAACACGACAGTGAAGTTGCAAAGCCGGTTTTGCCGCCTAAAAAACCCGTTCCACCAAAACCTTCAACTAAGCCTTCTGTCTTACCGAAGAAACCAGTACCCAAACCACCGTCAAAGCCACATCGCAAGGAAAAGGAAATAGAGAAGAGTGAATCGGGAAAGGATAAACTGAATAAGACAGCGCCTGGCCTGATGGAAGGGATTTTTAAGAATGACGATTCAAGTGGTAACGAAGGTAAAGTCGATTGATTTGATTAGTGCAATCGTTTCACACAGTGTTCGATGTGTATTTTCAATTTTTTTTTGTATAATTTATTTATTTTATTTTATTTTGTGATATCGTCGAACTTTGAATTGAATAATTGTAGTTCGTTGACCGTTGAATGAAAATGTAGCGTTTGTTGTTTTGATTGTGTTGTGTTCGGTTGCTTCCTAGTTTTGAGTGTTATTGTCTGTTGCAAGTTTGTAGTTGATTTTGGCTTCAGATCTTAATATGTTGATCTTTTATTTTCTCTGTCATTAGTTCCGTTTTCGTTGTAAATTTTATATTATGATATTTTTGCATTATGTTAATAGTTTCTGGGGGAATTTTTTGGGTTTAATGTCTTTTTGCACAATTATTTTACTTGTTTAACAATTTTTGTATTATATTTTTTTCGAATTTTGAAACAAAATTAATTGAGTTCGTATTCTAATAATTCTTTGTTTCTATTTCGTTATTTGAATAATTTAAAAATTGAAATAATTTTAAATGATTAAAAAATTTGTTAATTATCAATTTTATTTGCTGATATGAAAAATAGGTGAATTTATTCGTATTTGTAAGCGATATTAGCGACAATTAGATGATCATAATTTTATTCATATTTTAAAATTGTAAAATTCATTTTACGCTGTTGATTTTTTAGTGACACATCAATTTTTGAATTTTCAATCGAGAATTATCAGATGTTCAATTCTCATTTAAAGTTTAGTTTCTGTTATTTTATAAAATAAGTGTTTTTTCCTCGTAATATTTCTAGTGGCCCTTATAAATATTCTGAATTTTTTCGGATGTCATTCGTGTTATACAAATTGAAGGAAATACTTCAAAACCTTTGCTCCAAAACAAACATTACATGTAGAAAGCACGGTAGATGTGCAATCGAAATCACTTTCAACATTATTTTTTGCAAACAGACTAAAAGCCCAGTTTATAAAGCGTTTTTTACATGTCACGTATTTAATAACGTCAAAGAAGAATCCCTAATTATCCATTTTCTGAATAGTATTCGACACATGTGAAAAACGCCTTTTTGGCTGTACCTAATTTGCATTTTAACATTTACTTTTAATTGATTAATCACATTTTAGTATTAGTAGTTGTATCTGTTTGCTTTCTTTTTTAAAGTTGGCCTTTTTGACTTTATATTTTCAATATAAAAATCGACAAGATTTTTGTTTTAAAATCAGACTAATTAGCATAATTTTGACACCATATTTGGTCAATATTTGATGCTCAGAGCCAGATTCAAAATAGCCGCTTGATGCTGCAATTCAAAAATTTGCAAAAAAATTTTAAGAGTTTAAAAGTTTTTAGAAGAAATTTTCCTTTCTGCTTGTTGATATGAGTCGTTTACAAATGATTAAAAAATACAAATGATTTTATTTGAGAAGACTTTTCGACGAAAAAAATGTTACGGAGCATGGAACCAAAGCAATGTATTTTCGCTACACGTTTCACTCGACTTTACTTCACGCGAGTTTCTTTTTAAATTGAATTTTCATTGCCCAAAACAGTCGAACAAGATAACCTCACATGTGTCGAATGAATTTGCTGAACATATTTTTGATATCAAAATGGTTAAATAAGTAAACTTCAAACAGAAATTTAAGGTAGAAGGGCTTTGAATATGATACTAATTTTACAGATGACAGTCTTGATAGAGTGCAAACAATTAATCCGTAAAACTTTAAAACTTTAGTAATACTAAATAGTACAATTTTATGGTAACTCTATTGTTTTCTTTTGTTTAATTAGCACTATTTTGCACTATTTAGTAATTAGTGTTTCACGGATTTATCGTTTGTACTCTAAAACAGCCAAACCAAATAACTTCACATTAAAAAATGAATTTGTTGGAATTCAATTTGATAAATGATAAAGGAAACTGAAGAACAAATAGAAACTAAGGAAGTACACTGTTTAATTCAAACCAGCATTTCATACAAATTCATTTGTCAATAGTAGATAATTTGCGGCTTCATTTCAGATTGACATTTTTTTCGGTTTCTAGTCGTATTTGCTGAGCTTGGTTTGAACCGCTAAATTCGTTGGATTACATCCCTTTTGAATTTTTGTTTATCCTCGACCGTCATCTTATGTCATAGTTTGGAGCTTGATGTAACACGTTCTCTCATTGGTTAATTTGAAATAAAATTCGTTCTGAAGTTGATTGGCGGCCCAGAACAGACAAAGAGAAATGAAAGGCCGGCAGTTCGCGCCACAACAAATTTGCTTATTTTGTGGCATGCGGCTTGCGACATCCGATATTTTATATTGATTTGTTTTTGATCAACTAAATTCCAATCTATAATCTATATAATACATAGATTTATTATAAAAGTCGTTTCTCGTGTTTCCGTTCCTTGCTTAAAAATTGATATTAGGTTAAAAAAACATACCGTATGTTTATTTGATCGATTTTAGTCTGATTCGTTTCCTTATGAAAATTCCGCTATCCTTCTTACAGTCTTGTACAATTTCCTCCTCAGCAATTGACATACGTACGTCTGTGGATTTTCGATTCCAAGCGGATTAAAAATGAAATGAATTTGTTTTCAACTTTTTGATTTGTTTAATTTAATACAGCTTTTCAGTTGCCCTACACTCAATTGCAAAATTAGTTGGGACACTACACATAATTTAGAAGTAAACCGCTCAGTATTGTTCTCAAAATCTAACCCACCCCTGTCTCCGCAATGTCGATTCACACAACAACGCCAATCCAACATTGAATCGGGGGAGGGGGGATTTGAAGCGGATGAAAACGATGTATACATAAAAACGGAGAAGTTTCGAAAGAGAACGGAAAGAAATCTATCGATGTCCTAACAATTTTGCAGCTGAGTGTAGGCCTCGATAGTATGTTAGTTATTTATTTTTTTTAATTTGACGGAAAGTCATTGCTCACATTGCCACAGACTGCAACCAAATTCACAAAAATAACATGCTGTCGAGGTGCAACTGAAAAGGGCTTTTGATTTTTTTCATTCATTCATCTATTCATTCGTTCATTCATCTATTCATTCATTCATTCATCTATTCATTCATTCGTTCATTCATTCATTCATCCACCCACTCATTCATTCATCCATCCACCCACTCATCTATCCATTCATGCATTCATTCATTCATTCATTCATTCATTCATCCATCCATCCATCCATCCATTCATTCATTCATTCATTTATCCATTCATTCATTCATTCAGTTATTCAATTATCTATTCATCCATCCATCATTTAATTCATTAATTCATCACTTTTTCCATTCATTCATTTTTTCATCAGTTCACTCTCATTCACTAATATATGCATCCATCCATTCATGCTGAGTACTTTCATTCACTCACTCTCATTATCCATCGATTCATTCACTCACTCTTTGAATGTCTAATTTATTAGTTCCTTTTTTTGTTTTTTTGTACATTCACTCCTTGTTTAACACTGAGTTAAGTATTAAGGTTTTTTGTTGACATAATTTCAAGAAGGATTGCTTTTAATGCCAAGATATTATGACAGATATTATGATAGTAATTCTCTATATTCTTTAGCGGTCTAGCCCTGCTATATGGAGTGAAACACTTCTTAACTATTTAGTGCCAGATAAGATTTAGTTATGCACTGACTAAACATTTATCGAGGAATTGAAATAGAACTGTCTTTGTTTATGCCTCGGGGAATTCTTACTAAAACCTGCTTTCCACATTATAGCAAACGATCGAGAACGGTCGCAAACGATCGGGAAAAAATGGATTTTGGGGAAACCAAAGGTTTTCGATCCTACGACCGTTTTTGAACGATTTCGATTGCGATCATATGTGGATCGAAAAACGTTGGTTTCCCTATAATCAAATTTTTTTTCGATCGTTCTCGATTATATGTAAACCAGGCTTAAATATTCACCGAGGCATAAACATGATACCACAAAGGAATTGAAATAAAAGCTGCCTTTGTGTATGCCTCGGTGAATTCTTAGTGCATGACTAAATCTTATCTGCCACTACAATAAACATAGTTTAGAATTGTTTCACACTAATGTGGCGTGCAATCTACTACCAAGTTGCAGCAGATTAAAATAAATGTTATTAGGTAGGACTATTCAGTAATCAAACCTTAGGGGAGCTGGTGTTGTTAATAGGGAGGAGAGGGTGGAGTTTAACTTTTGAAGATTTTCGACAAATTTGCTACCACAGGCACCCCACTGTATATTTTTGAACAACGGATGCTCCAAGCTGGGCCGGGATTTTTTTAATAACTCAGATAGCAAATCTAAGAATGACATCAAAGTTAAAGCGGGGCTACCTGCATTGAACGTACAGTCTTCAGAGAAACACTTGTAACCTTTAGCACTTGCACGTTTTAGCGGTCGAAACACATGGAAACAATCGACAGCAATCGTGAGCGATCCTCGCTTCGGTAGTATCAGTGACCGGCGATCGTGAGCGATTACATGGAAACCAGACTTATAAACAGCGAATGTGTTTTCTCTTTCCACAGCTTGCAGTTTCGATGCAGTTAAAAAACATGAGATGTTAGACCATCTTACTAAAGATCGGCCAAGATTACAGAACCAGCGGCCACCATCCACCACTAGAATATCAGCCGTAAGTGGACTAAGGGGCTGTTTATACGGAGTGAGCCAGCCCGGTTTAGCGGGCTGGTTTCTTTTAGTGTTCAAGCTATCAGAGCGTAAAAACAAAAGAAACCAGCCCGCTTAACCGGGCTGACTCGACTCATATAAACAGGCCATAACAGTGTGCTAATAATACAGCTGTTCTTGGAATGGTTGTCCAGTTGAAATACTTATTTAGCGAAAAGCAAAGCCATTTGTACTCTGCGTGCAGAGCCACTTTTCTCCCCCGCCGAAAAAGCGAAGAGAAAAGTGGCTCTGCACGCAGAGCAAGCCATTTGCGTATTTCATGTTTTATATTATTTAAGACATGATAAGTCAAAAATAGCACTTTTCTATCAACTCAAAAAAGAAATCTCGTAACATATTCGAGTGTGTTCTTGTTTTCAGGAGGGTAATCTATTTGATCTGAATCTGAGGCAGGAGCCTGAAGGAGAGGTACGTCGCCATCAATTCGTCAAAATGTTTATTAACTTTACCACGTTAGCACGTCGAAAGACTATAGCATTGTTTACACGAGCAATGTAAACCTAAAAACACTTGCGTTTGGTACCGTTTCACACCGGTACGTGTGTACCGATTCACACGTTAAAAATGCAAGTCCAAGTTGAAAGTGCAAGAAAATGATTTTTTTAAATATCTTGCGTTTGCATTTGAGTTTCTCGTGTGAACCAGCCTAGATTAACTAATAGGTCAGCCTAGCTGTCTTCTTTGTATATTTAGCCTTATGGTTATTGCAGACAGCCAGTATTTTTTTTCATTTATTGTAAATAGTGTAATGTAGTGGAGGGGGAAAATAGTGGAACGAATAAAATTGTTGTTGTTGTTTTGCGTCGTAGACAGCAACAAAGCCCAGGGGGCAGTTGCTCAAAGCTCGATTAGTGCTAATCCAGGGTTAACTCTATAGGTTTTCTTAAGAGTTAACCCAAGATTAGTGCTAATCGAGCTTTGAACAACCCAGCCCAGGCAACTTAAGCCTGGTTACGATCGCCCGATCGCTGAAATCATTTTCAGATTATATGGAAACACTTTTCAGCGATCGAAACACATGGAAACAATTGACAGCGATCGTGAGCGATCCGCGCATCAGTAATTTCAGCGATCCGGCGATCGTGAGCGATTATATGGAAACTAGGCTTTAGTCTTTATTATTACATTGACAAACATCTTTACACCATTTAAATACCGTTATGTAGATGTTGATTATTGACGCAACGGAATACAGGAAACGTTTATCTGCAAAACCGAACTCTAAAGAGGTGAATAGTAAGGGGAATTAAAAGTATTGGAAGCCTGATGTTGCTAGTTCGGTTGTAAATATCTTGTACTCAGTTGGCGATCGTGGAACAGGCTCATGTCATTATGATCAGCGGATAAACAGAAACACTATGAATCTCATTTTTCATGTTTTATTTATAGAAAGAGGACAAGCTGGCGAAGACTCAACCAATCGAACCAGCCTGGAAGAGAGAGGCAAGGGAGCTGAGAGAGGCTGCTGAAAAGGTATAAAGTTCAAGCTACAGAAAATGGGCTAAGAGAACCTATCCCCGCACCCCATCAGGAACCACGCTAGTGCTATTTTTAAAAAAACCTGGCTATTTGCTTTCCCGCTAAAATGTTAATATTTTTAAAATTGCAAATTTGAAGAGCTCTACTTGTTTATCTGCGGCGCAAGCATTCTGAAAATTCGTCTATGTCCTCTTTGGTCAATCTGACCAATCATGTCCTCTTCTTAAAATAGCTCGGCGGCAATAAATAGACTTAACGGGGCTGATGATGTGTGCAAAGCCCAATATGGGTTCTCTTAGCTCATTTTCTCTTGGTTCAAATGAATTAAACTGAGGGATTACAATAATGGTATTGATAGGTGTGATGGCCTGGATGATGTGATCCATTTAATAAGTCGTACAAATTATTGATAGCATGTATGTTACGTTACGGCAGCCATCTTGGAAGAAGTTGAACTAACGATTACTTATAAATTGTTTTCAACCATTCCCAGGAGACAATTTAAACAAAAGACACGAAAGCCATGCTGGTGGACTTTTCAAAAGAAAACCACCACCGTGACTGGTGGACCCTTTTGTTTCACTCACTCTCTTGGGAATGGTTGAAAACCATCAATTAGTGACTTTAATTTTGTATGTTCCTCCAACCTGGTTGCAAATCAACAATATGTCAGAGGCAGATCCAAAAATTGTAAAACTGATCCGAAAATTTTGAAAGGGGTGGGGTGGGGTAGGGGTACTAATCAAAAAATAATCCGGAAATTTTGAAAATAGAAAAAATTACTGATTATCAATTAAAGAATTATCTATAAAAATAAATTAAAAAGGGGGTACCGCCCCTCCATACCTTCTTTCCCCCTCCCCCGGATCCGCCACAGTATGTAGTTAATAAGTTATAAAGCTTTCGTACGCGGGTCCCTGTAATACATCTCACGTTGTAGAATTACTGTTTTGTACAATGTAGCAACAACGCTCAACCCGATTACCTTATGTTTAAAAATACTCAAAAGTGAAATACTATCAAGATGATTATCATCAATGGTTACACGGTCATCGCATCATCTAATCTAATAATTGCCTCTATGTCTCTTGTGAGGGTGCACTTGAGAACCCTTTATCATCACCATCATAGTATCATCACCTAATCTATAATTGTCTCTCATATTTCAAAGCCTGTCCCGCCAGCACCGGTAGCCAAAGAGAAAAAAGTACACATCGTCGACAAAAAAGAAGAAAAAACAAAGAAAAGCCCACCAATTCTACGAAAGTCCACCGAAGAAATAACGAAGGAAACCGACAGTGCTTCGGCAGATGAAATTAAAAGCTTAAAACAACAAGTTTCCGATTTGCAGGCACTGGTTGAGCAAATGAAGGTGCAAATGGATGAAATGCAGCAGAAACACGAAGAGGATTTGAAAAGGATAGAGAAACGTGTACAAAAAGATATAGAGATACTTACCGAGGACTTTGACGAACAGAGAAGGAAATGTGCCAAGTTAGAGATTGATTTCGACCGACTAAAGAAACGAAGACGACGAGATTCAGAAGAAGATAATTAATCCACTTTTATGTACATTGTACAGCTTTTTAATAAAGGTTGACAGTTGGAAATTCAACGTACCACACATGCACCGAAAAGTATTATGGGATTGATGGAGAGTGATTTCTGGATTACGAACAATTTTAGTGGTTTTTAGTTCTTCAAAGTTGAGAAAAAATGCTGATTTTGAAGAGATGATACTGTGATTTATATGGTTTTTCAAGGAATTATAAGGTTTGAAATGATGTTTTGGATTTCTTATATTTGCAAGGGATCCTGGGACTTTTGAAAAGATCGTGACCAATTCTCGGTTTTCTACGAAGTTTGGAAAAAATTGTAACGAATTTCTGGGTTATCCTAGAGTGCAGGCTGAAGGTCGCGAAGAATCGTTAAAATACACCAAAATTTTAAGATTACGAGATGGTAAAGAAAGTTTATCAGTAGTGTGAAGAGTCTATAATCTCGTGGAGAATCTGGAATGTTAGAGGTATACAGGGAATGAATGCAACACCCGAAATGATTTGGGGAATTATAAAGTAGTTTCATGTTTGTGAGTGTACGGTGCGAGGCTTTTCTTAATGCGGAACAGCTGAAGTGTTTGGTTTCCGTCTTCAAAGTTTTACGTAAAAACTGTAGAAAATAGCTGTAGGTTTTTAATCATCTCACACTGCTGGAACGCAGGGGTTGTTGTTGACAAATGTTATAGATAGTGTTGGATAAAAATGTAAACTTTGAAATATAATGTACATGCCAAACGTGATACAACGATAAGTGCAATCAGAAACCCACAAGGAGATCGATACGTGTAGCGACAGCTTTGGTTCCATGGTCCGGGACATTCGATTTTTTCGTCGAAAAGCCTCTCAGATAAAATCATATCTTTTATGCTTTCAAAACCCTAAAAACTAAGTAAAACTCATAAAATGTAGCAAATGTTTGATTCACAGTCAAAATTATGCTTATTAGTCGGGATTTAATAGATAATCACTGAGGCACACAGCATTCGTGGGTATAATGCAGGCAGCTGAGGGCGTAGTCCCTAGTATAATTATTGTTCTTATCGTTGTGTTATTCGTTTTCGTTATATTGACTGCTAGGGAACTCGCTGCATTATTAAAAATAATGCTTTTAGCTAGAAGCATTATTTTTTATAATGTAGTTTGCTGTTTGTTGAAGTGTGACCTATGCATTCGTTGGGATAATACTGAGTAAAAACAATGGGTTGTGATGAGAACAATGATTATAGTGCATGGAACCGTGCCACACGTTTCAATACCCTTACAAGTTTCTTATTCCATACAAATCCATTATAGCGAATATACTTTATCCTGTGGCTAGTCTTATCCAAGCTTCTTGAAAACAGCACCAGGGGTCGGTTCCACGAAACCTGAATGACGTCATCCACTGGATAGAAGTTATCCACCCAATTTCTTTAGAGTTTGTTCGCTGGATAGGCGTTTATCCGTTGCGTACCGTCTTGCAGGCTTCGAACAACCGGGCCCTGATGGCACTGGGGCCGGTTGTACGAAGCCTGAATAGCGCTATCCACCGGATAAAACGCTATCCACCGGATAAATTCTAAAGAAATCCTTTGGACTGGATAACTTTATCCAGTGGATAACTTTATCCAAGCTTCGTACAACCGGCCCCAGATCTTTACTTGCCAGATTGGCATAGCAACAGGGAAACAAAACCTGAATATAAATATCCAACGAATACTGTCCTTCGAAGCAAATAATTTTTTTTTTTCATGTAAGCTGGAAAAAATGTGAAACAGATTCTTAAATGAACATATATACATATTCTTTAATGACGCAACTGTGATACTCGTGGTGACGTCAACTAAAATGACATCCATCGAATACGGCATATTTTGAACAAAACTCGCAAATGATCGTTAATACAGGTTTTTTAGTTCCACCTTGTCCTCAATAGCAGGTTATTTATTCTTTTGAATTTGAAGAAAAGTCATTGTTCAAATTGCCACAGACTGCAGCAAATTCAGAAGAATAATTAACATGCTTGTGCAACTGAAAAACTCTATTGAATATGAGAATCATAACTTGATTAACATTAATGACGTCACAGTAAATAACTGACTTCCATATTATGACCTTATTTAGGAAAACATGATGTCATAAGTGTGAAGTCATTGTACTAAGTTTTTCACGATATATATTTGTGGACCTTAGGACAATGAGTGACGTCATTTAAGAAAAAAATTCTACCATATGTGTGACGTCATCGTAACGAATGTGACGTCATATGCTGTGATTTTGTTGGGACAGAATGAATGAATGAATAAATGGTTAAAGGCCCAGTTCAGACCATTATGCTTTGCGCCCCTCTATCCCCTAGCGGCCATTTTCTGTTTACGGAAATTCTGCAGTTTGTGGTATTCAATTTTAATCTGTTTCCATCCGCTAAGAAAAATAATTATATGAAGGTCTATAGCTCTCATGATGTTGCCAAGACATCTAAGAATACTTTGAAATAGTTATTTTACAAGATTCTTCAACAATCGCACACAAAAAATACGAACATTCTGGACGGTCATTAATCGCGTAGACAACTGATGGCGAATGCTTCTCGAAGAAGACCGTGTCTTTCTTTCCCTCTTTCACACTATCAATTGTAGTCACAGTACTCACGATCCTTAAAAAAACCTCTACATGGTTTATTAAAACTTGCTTATAAAGTAAAGCAAATATTTTAAGACGTGGAGTTTAATTCTTAAACGATTGATCTCGGTGTAATTGTTTGATCCGTGTGTCGAGCCTTCGGACAAACTCTATTCTTGATTTGAGTCGATAAATGAACTATCAACATTTTATATTTGCATTCGATTAATCTGCTATTGAACCTTCCATTTCAAAGATAACATTTCTTTCGATAAGAACAAACTTTTTGAATACAAAAAAGCTCACACATGCCACAACTTCTCGCGTCGTCTCTTCAGCTTAGTATGAATGTCAAACACGCCAAAGCGGTACCCCGCTTTTCAGACCGTGTCTTTCTTTCCCTCTTACGCACTATCAATTGCAGTCACAGTACTCACGATCCTTAAAAAAAAACCTCTACATGGTTTATTAAAACTTGCTTATAAAGTAAAGCAAATATTTTGACGAGAAGTTTAATTCTTAGACGATTGATCTCGGTGTTATTGTTTGATCCGTGTGTCGAGCCTTCGGACAAACTCTATTCTTGATTTGAGTCGATAAATGAACTATCAACATCTATATTTGCATTCGATTGATCTGCTATTGAAGCTTCCATTTCAAAGATAACATTTTTTCGATAAGAACAAACTTTTTGAATACAAAAAGCTCCCACATGCCACAACTTCTCGCGTCGTCTCTTCAGCTGAGTATGAATGTCAACACACGCCAAAGCAGTACCTCGCTTTCATGCAAATCAAAACAATAATAGACGCGCGCAAAGCATAATGGTCTGAACTGGGCCTTTAAGAGTCGTTATTTAATTAATTTCATGATGGATAAACTATAGAATTTGATAAAAGATTAAATATATTGTTTAGTATATTTGTAAAATTCTTTTTTACTCGTACTGCAAATATTAAAACTTTTCCTGATCTTGCAATAAGTCATCCGTCCATTATTGGAATGAACACAACGGAACATTTGTATCGGGCTTCCTGTACGTACTGAATTGACTGTACACGAAAAGTCACTGGCCACAAGAACCGACTCAGACCCCTGCTTTCCGGAAGACGCGAGGGAAGAAGCTATGCGACCTAGCCTCTTTCCTTCTGACCAATTACGTTCCGTTCCTAAAATAACTCGGCGGCAATTTTCCGTTTTTTGACTGTTCTGGTTGAATGATAGCACCTAAATAGTCCCTAAATAGAGACTATTAGTTAGTTACTAATTAGTTTTTATTTCATGGACATAGTGTAAGCACTCTCCTGGAAACTGGTCTAAAAAAGACGGTGGGGAAATGGTTGTCTTCAGCTCTCGGTCCAGTCTCTCCACATCGCATCCACAACAAACCCAAATGGCACAAAAACGCCATAGGAAGCCCAAATAAAGAAAGAAGTAGCTTGTGGAGGAGGCTATCTTATTAACAAAGCTAACTACAGTAATATAGTCTATACAAACATCTCATCTTTAACGTCCCCAGTAGATCGTCTCTCATCTTTAACGCAAAGCATCACGGGGAGCCCATGATGCTTTGCGATAGAATGAGAAAGAGAGAAGAGAGGCGATTGGGGACAAGTCAGTACAAACATGATATCTTTTTATTCAGTGGTACAATGAACTGGTCGTGAATTGAACTTACTGTGCGTTTGTAACCCTAAATGCTAAGAAACCAAACCCATATAGTTTACTGACTTGACAGTTCGCAAAGAAACATATATATTTCAAATGATTACTTGCCTCGCTCGGGAACATACTGATCTCTATTTTATTATGGGACTTTTACGTCATTCTACCATATATGATCAAAGTTGAGTGCAAATATCCAGCCGTATTACACCTTTGAAAGCCGTATTACACGGCAGAGAAACCGGTTTGCAAGTAAAACTGGTTTTAGCGTGCGTGTTCTTCTTGGCAGAAAAAAAAACATCCTCTCTTCTGCTATCTATTCTATTTGCGTTTTATTCGGAGAAAAATATCGCACAATAAATAACTCATTAGATGTCTTTGTGTGTAAATACGGGTAGATATTTTGCTTGTTGCTCGCATTTTAATTTCCTGAATCGTCATTTCAGCGGGACTTGGAAAAATACATTCGCAAATCGCAAAATATCTGCCCGTATTACCCCCCAAAATACTAATAAGACAATATTTATTGTACTGACTTTTTTCTAAGCTATTTCTATTTCCTATATTCACCTTGCGTTTGCATCTTATCAGTATCAAGTACATGGGACCGTTTATGTCTTATAGACAATTTGATTTTTTAAATTGATTTCAGATTCTTACCGTTAACAAAATCAGATAACAATTGCATTAGTATTTGCACAGATTATAAGTACTCTTAAATCCCATACACTTGACAAATATGAATTAATGCACCACTCTTTTGAGTAGTAACTTATGTACATTGAATGTACATGCTCTGTACACAATTCGGCAGTGATTGAAGTAATTTGTATAAATTTACACTGACTGAGCGTTGCAAAATAGTTACTCGAAGAAGATCTCGATGGAGTTTTGAAAAATGACCTTGATTTTTGGTGACATTTTATTTACCTCTATTTTACATATGTACAAAAGAAAATGTCAAAACATTTAGGCAAAATTTTAACTGATATTTGAAACCCGGGGGTGGGGACTCCCAAACGATCGGGGATGCTCTTCGTATCTTTTAGGGGTACAATTCATTTGGTCCTAAACTGCCCATAGCCACGAGGCCCGGACAGTACGTGTTGCTGATCTGCGTCAGTCAAGAAGGCTAATCTCCAGTGCAATATAGCTCGCAGCTAACATGTTTTTGACCAGCATTAAGAATGTATTACGCAATCTCTATAATACTGTGAAATGAACACCATATACTAGCTTTAACAATTACTTTATTTATTGGTGAATTCATTTATTTGTATAAACATTCATTCAGTCATTTAATCATTCCTTGATTCATTGATTGATGATGCATCCATATATATATTATTAATGCTTATTACAAACAAGCGACTGCTCACCATCACGGAAGATCACTAGAACAACCATAATTCATCCATGAATCCATTTGATAATAATAATAATAATAATAATAATAGTAATAATAATAATAATAATAATAATAATAATATTAATAATAATAGTAATAATAATAATAAAAATAATAATAATAATGAACGAACAATACACTAAGCAAATGATTGTGAAATTGTAAAATGAAGAAAGCAAGCACAGCTTAGCTATACGTTAACCGCGCAAAGCTGTAAAATTAACATAACATAACATAATAATAATAATAATAATAATAATAATAATAATAATAGTTTATTGATTTAGATAGCGCGCTATACCAATCAAATGGTAAATATTCAATACCGTTGTAAATAAATATAGAAAAATTTATTTATATACATAAATAACAAGAATGCAAATATGTATATTAGTAGACAGCATCAAACATGGTACAAATAAGAGTTGATGCATTGCATCATTTATCTCTCACTGATAACTACAACCAATATCACAGAGTTTGGACACAATAGTCCAGTTTCATGTTCTCAATTGCTCAGGCTAAGCCTCGATAGTATGTGCTATATTCTTTTGTATGAGGTGCATCCCGTGGGAATACACCAATCCAAAAACAATATAAATACCAATGGTTTTGTCTTGACTCTTTTCACTCATTCTCAGATAAAGGGTACAATTAGACTTTGGAAAAAGATTTTTGTGTCAGTATTTGTTCTAAACAGAGAATTTTGGGTTTTAAAACAGAGAAACTCTATGTTTTTTTGCATTCAAAGTCTTGCAATACAATCAGGAGAGCTCAATTTCAGTCACTGCACTCCGGTAAATATGATTCGATGATCTTTTTGTGGACTTTGAAATCATAGACTTGCTATAGATGATAAGCCAAAAATCTTCCATTTTAGCTAGTATTCATGTTTTCTCTATCATGTGCAGCCAAATCGCCAAGCAAAATGTATTTTTAAAAAGTGCTGTACTTGGCCATCAAAATACTGCCAGTCTTTAGGGGTCAATGTCGATAAATGACATGATGGAACGTCTTTTGGTGGTAACGTTTCGAGTAACGGATATTATTTTGCCCAAATATATGACTATAATGCCCATTGCTATCCACATGTTTTTGAAAATTTTTGCTTTCGATGGCTTTATTATTCAAAACAAGACCAATTTGTCAGTATGTCAAAACCGATTTTTGCAAAATATTTTTTTCTGATTATTTTCTCTATTTTTAGGCAGTGAAAACATGTTTGCTTAATAAAAGTAACAAAAATAATGCTGGAAACCAGAGTGCTGCATTGTTTTATGTAGAAAATGAAATTGCCATGCATTTTTTACGAGAAACAAAGTTTAGGAAGCTTTTTCTGCTATTTCATGGTAACACATTTGGTAACGGATATTATCATACTACCAGGCTCGCCAATTTCTTCATCTTTTTCTGGCCAAACTAAATGTATCTCAACAATACAGTTATCCAACATGACTAATTTCACTTATTTTGTCATTTTACACAAATAAACTCAGTACCAGAATACCCACACACAGTTTTCATGTTTGTCAAAAATAGATATTTAGTAGGTACAATTCTGCATAATCTTAAAGCCTGATTTGGTATGATTGGTGTTGAATTCTATTTCAGATAATAAAGAATGAACACTACATTCCAATTGTGCAATATACTGCCGAAATAGTTATACACTAGAAGAGTTAACTCAAACTGGTAACGGACATTATTGGTAACTCTGGTAACGGAAATTACTTTTTTGATCTTTCAACAAAAAATTCGGGAGTTTTAACTAAACCAAAATTCTATTGATATTGGATTATTAGTTAGTATGACTAAGTAGATTGTCCCTAGAGCCCAAAAACCAGCATCAACTTAATTGTCTCCATAATTTTGAGTTAACGGAAATTATGCTCTTAACCATACTCTTGCATTACGTTAGAACAAGTCCGACTTATTGAAAAGCAAAACGATTTGTGAACTTTAATGAGTTTCAAAGTGGTTCATGGAACGTTACTGAAGAACTACATCTATATCATTGGTCTCTGGATAGTTTTTGTAATTTGTCACAACTCCTCAAACTCAGGTAACGGAAATTACTCAAAAAGTTGAGAAAAGTTGGTGAGAAATATGGAATATCTTAAATATAGCTTGTAATGGGCTTATTGTAAAGCTTATTTATCCCACTTTTTCACTCTGTTTAAAAAAAGGATCAGTATGACTTTAAGGTACCTTTTATTTATAAATGTTTACGTGTTGCTTGGCTGGGGAACATGGTTTTTGGCCAAATTTGGGCTATTAATCGTATAACAAATGAAGCAAATTTTTTAATTCTACTCCGTTTTTTGGTTGCGCGTAATTGTACTTGGCCCCCTCTTGCTGAAACATGCTAAAATAAGTTATAAAAATACATTGGGTTTCACGTACGAGGCTGGGAAACGTTAAAACCCTAATTGTACCCTTTATCTGAGAATGAGTGTTTTGTTAATTTACCTAAACTTGAGGCTTAAATTAGCCTGAGCAATGAAGAACTTGAAACTGGTCTATAAAAAATATGGCATTTGTTTGCCTCTTTGTTGTTGACTTGAACGTTACTTGAAAAGTATTGAAAATATGTATAATATGTAATATATAATATGTATTAAATGAATAAGCGAAGGCAAAAGTCTATCTGGCAACTGATCGAACCTTATTTCCATCCTAAAAGACATATCATATGATGGTATTGAATCTTTATAACGACTCTATTAAAGATAATGATAAATAATAATTATAATAATTCAGCATTATAATAATTATGCGCATCAATTGATGGTTTTCAACCATTCCCAGGAGAGTAAATGGAACAAAAGGGTCCACCAGTCCCTGTTGTTTTCTCTTTTTTGTTTTTCTTCCATTTCTTTTGTTTAAATTGCCTCTCAGGAATGGCTACAAATCATCTATACTAAGCTATACTAAGCTATACTAAGCTAGACCTTTACTTTACTTTTAATATTCAAGATGGAAAAACTGACTTTTGCGTTTCCACCCTTAATGCATATGTAAATGTGCATTTTTTATGGATGGTTAATTCTAAAGAAAGTTTCGTTAAAGGAATGTCCATCATCAAGACCAAAGCCATCACACATCAGTATAGTTTAAAAATCAAAATGGCGACTGGCCACCGTTCCAGCAATTACATATACAATGGAAATGCGTTTCAGTTATGGCGGGATAGTCATCATTGCCACTTCAATATTATTGTCATTATTTTAACCATTATCATTATCATTTCCTGATCTACAAGAGGTAGAGCTTCAATTCATTTTGATATTCAAGATGGCGGTCACTTTCAAACAACTTTGAAGTTTCGGTCATTATGTAAATGCATTTTTATGGATAGTTCTAAAGGAGATTTCGCAAGAGTTCTTTGAAAGCTTAGGATGAAAGTCAAGTGGATTTTCTGCATATATATCTTGATATCTTACTTCTGACTGATAAAGGATTTATCCTATAAGCACGCACATTTTGGCTTATAGAATACACCCTATTTCATATAGCCAACACGATCAATAGAGCACAACACAGGAAAAAAAACAACTAAATATTAACAAATAGTAGCTATTTAGTTGTAACTATTTTTCACTAGCACTCAACCAGAGTATTATGTTTTCTTTTGTCTGGGTATTGTGTTCTGGTTGAGTGCTAGTGACAAATAGTTACTAAAGAGCTACTATTTGTTAGTATTTAGTTTGTTTTTATTTCATTGTTTTCCTACGTTTGCCTTTGATTATAATGAATAGTGCTTCCAAAACACATTGCATTTTGGGAGTTGTAAAGATAATGGTTGTTTTGTGAGAATTTTCTGTGTAATCTTTCACAACATTAGGTACGCACTATAGTTGTTGCGTACATTTCTAATCTAGATTTGTTTTGTGAAAGACACTAAAAAATTAAACCAATTGGAATAAAAGTGTGAGATAAATATAGGGTGAGCGCAAGTTAACACACAAAGGCGGTAACCGAACTATTGAAATTACGGCGGATAAACTAATGTCCAATATGTCGGCGTTTAATGGTTGAGGAAGCTGTTGGATTGAAATAAAATGGCAATTTAACTTGCGGAAAAACTTCGGATGACTGCGTCGTTGACTAAAAAAGAAAAAAGGAAATGGAAGATAGAAAGGACTAGTAAAATAAAAAGCACAAAAGTCGTTCAAAAATGAAATGTCAAAAAGGATAAAGTTCAATAAAAATAATCTAAAGGAAAAAAGTAAATGGATCAGAGAAATTAAAAAAAAATGGTCAGAAAAAGTAGAAAGAATTCAAACATTTTTTGAATGCAGTCCACCGGGCCAACTTACTATAGCAATGGTTGACCAAAATGCCTTGCAGGCGTGTAAGAATTTTCTTCCTTCTCACATCTCCTCTTACAGCCTATTTATAAACAGCTGTAGGATTTTGTGCTTATGCTAGATATCACAGTGAATGTAGCCATTGGTTTCATTTCGTTTTGACTGTTCAGTGGGACGCAAGACTATCAATTGATTATCAGAAAGATAGCGAAACCTTGGTTTAGAGTTGAACCATACATAATTCTTATAGAACATATTAGAGAAAAAACGCTTTAAAATAACGGTAAGTAGCCTGATAAAATTGTAATCATTTGCTTATTTCGATTTATCTTGGTAAGTTCTTTTGAATTCAGTATGATTTGTGTATTTGGACTGCGTCGGACTGCTTCAGCTTTAATTGTTTCTAAGAAAGCAACTCAAGCGAGTGACAAATGAGTTAAAACTAGAGTCGACTCATCAAGGACTGTCAGTATTTCTTTAAATAATAAAAAACAAAATGCGTACCTGGAGCCCGTAAGTTTTTTTTACCAAAACACATTCGGTAATTAAATTCAGTTTCTTTCATAAGTTAAATTGAATTATTTCAAACACAAGACACTTGAACATTGATTGTAAAAATATTACAAATTTATTTGTACAAAATTAGGTTTTTACCTTTTAATACCGCGTTTATACGCCGAATTATTCAAACTGCATTTTCTTTCAGTAGCAAATCAGTAAAGTATATTTTACGTCCATAATAATAATTGTGTTCAATTCCAAATGCTTTCTGTCGGATGCAAATATTTTTCTTTTATTCGGAGGCCATTGAATTTTTGAAATTTCTTTAAACAAAACCATTCTCTTTTGTTGAGTTATTGTTGCTGTTTTTGATCTTTTTTCCTCAGTTGTACTTCTAAATGAATTGGTAGTAAATATATTTGGTCCGGCAGTAATTTTTTTCCTCCAATTATTTGGCAACATAATCACGGAAAAGTGTAATCTTTACTTCTAGAAATATATAGCTGAAAGCCGTCTTAAACTGAAAGAATATTTCGGGGTGAAGTACATTGATCGAAATTACCTTTTTTTGCTTTTGTTTTCGCTGAATATTGATACTAAAGATTCTTTTCAAATCGGTTGCTTCCTAGTTTACAAAATCAGTGATCAGTTATTCGCGATCAGTCAAAGACAAGCATATTTTCTCTTCAACTTTACTTGAGAGGTTAAATAACGTAAAAAATATTGTTTGCCTGAAAAACAAAGTTTTATTGATTCAGAACGCTTTTTGTGTATCATTGTAATCAAGTCAATGTTCAAAGTATGCCGAAAGGTCATCCAGAAACTACTGAAAGATTATCACGATATTTTATTATCTGCCTCCTTTTCACAGGCGTAAAAAGTCGGCAAACTCAATATTTATTTTCTCTTTACATCCCTAATCGTCTCGGTTACTTGTTTGAGTGTTTACTTTGAACAAAAACCGGCAAAAAGGGGTTGTATTTTTTTATGCTAGCAAAAAAATTTAAATAAAATTTGCAGCACGCAGCTCTCCTACTGTGCAGAGACACGAACGCGCGCGTCGCATTCAATTATCGCGGGAAAAATTTTGAGCGCTTACAGTGCCGCAATTCACAGAGACATTTGATTGGCTAGATGACCATGCTACTTTGACCACACGCTTCAAACTGACTTTGCGCGGGAAATTTTCGCGCACTTTTTGCTCAGGGAGTTGTTCTCTCTGTCACATCTCTTTGCTAAGCCGGTAGGATAAACCATAAAAACATAGAGGATTAAAAATCTCCTATGGAAAAAGCACAAAAGCGGCTAAACAACGGAAAAAGTAAGTCAAATATATAGTAAATATACAACGTGAAAGCTCATCTCAGCATTTAGTTTTGAAATGTGGACAGCAAAAGTCTAAAATTTCCTTCTAAAATTTTCTAAAGTTTTTTTCTCGCAGGTTCAAAATCACAAAGCTATTGTGATCCTTATCGTTTGAATTTTGACCGCTTGCCTTGATGTCCATATTATTTTTAATATATTAAAATTGGTTGTAAATTAAACAGTTTCTAGAATGCTTATGACGAGCCAGTTCTAGTACCCACAGAGTTTTTTTAGCATTTTGATTTGTTGTAGATTGTACTGTACCAAATTCTCTGTTTATCAGTTTAATGTCAGTCAAATGGGGCTTGTGTACATTGATTATACTGCAGTGCTAAAATGTTTTTCTTTCGTTTACGTTGGACGGTATTTACAAAAAAAAGCCTATTCTTTGATTTTCAGTTTTTCTTTTATTGAAATAGCCGTCAAATCCGGATGTACAACTATAAACAACTTTCAGCAAAAAACACATTTCGTTAATGGCGGAGTTCAATTCTTGAGCTCCGCATATTTTTGTCAATTTACTGAAAAAATTGAATCAGTTAACTTTGTACAAAATGTAACTCGAAAGTCTAATTTTATACAAACATCAATGCGCTGGATGCCTCTATATCGAAATTATGTTTAAAATTCATGTTCGCGAATATGTTGCAAAAGATTACTTTGTTTTTCTCATGTCAAGGACAGTTATAAACAAAATTATACAAAATATCATGTAGGCTGTCCTTAATATTTCACAAAAAAATGCATTATTCATTGGTGGCACGCGTTTTTTTAAAATAATTCTTCCCTTAACACATTCTCAAGAATTTCAAACGAAAGATAAGTCTGCAAACTCGACCAAAAAAAACTCACTTCATTTTTTTTGTATTGCATGTCCATGCGTTGTTTGTTGTGAATTCTAGAGAACATATCTAATTAGACTGACAATTAAACCAAAAAGAATGGAGACATATTTAGTTGTATTACTATTTACTGAAATTTGATATAAAAATCAAAAGGAACTACGGTACTACACACCCGAAATATGTTCGTAAGGTGCTTCACAGTACATATGCCATATGGGACAAAGTTCTCAGGAAATTACCCAGTATTCTTTTGAGTAAAATAATAACATTTTTGAGGGCAGGTATTTAATCAGTTATAATGGGAAGCAGGTTATTGAAAGCGACAGAATCTCTAGTGTGAGACACAGGGGGAGGGGAATTGATTTCGAAGAAAATTATTAGTCAAATTAAAGTAAAGCTTAATGAATTTTTGTCCACCCTCTAGTTTTTTAATTAATCTGTACTTTTCGCCTTTCATGTTATTCTAGTCATGTACGATTGATTACTTACAGAAGCAAACAAAATAAGAATGTGAAATAAAAAAATAATAACAGTAATTACAGAAAACTCACGGCAAAGACTAACGAAAAATAGGACAGTGTCTAAGTATTGTCGCCAAACAAGACTAAAAACAGATGCAAAATTGAATAAAAGACTGGTATATATTGATATATAAAGCAAAAACAAATAAAACGCGAGTGAATGAGTTCATGCGTGGATAAATAAAAAAATCAATGTTCCGATGATAAGCAAACCATCCAATGAATGAATGAATGAATGAATGAATGAATGAATGAATGAATGAATGAATGAATGAGTGAGTGAATGAATGAATGAATGAATGAATGAATGAATGAATGAATGAATGAATGAATGAATGAATGAATGAATGAATGAATGAATGAATGAATGAAATGGATGGATAGAGGCATGGATTGATGACATTATGTAACGGGGAAAATCATGAATATTGCTATTCAACAAGCAAAAATAACAAAAACGAATTAAAGCTTTTGCGAAATCGATACAAATGTATTAAAAAAAAGAACAATATTAGACACTTTTGAAATGTGCAGTACATGGTCTATTAATTTCGTGCCGTTATCTAATATCACTATCGATAATTATTACTACAAATATAACGTTAGACGTGATAACAAAATTGTACATAGAATGTATTCAACAGAATGTTGATAATTAATTTTCTCAGATGTAATCTTCCTGACTAACAAAACATGGCGAATTTTGCTTTCAGCTTCCCGACAAACGTATTTAGCCCTCTTTTGTTTTTATTGGATTGTTGTGCTTGTTGAGCTCTTTTTTAAATTATCAATTTTCACTTTTCCGGGGTAAACTGTTTTTGATAGAACTAATTTTCTTTGTGGTAAGGATGGAGGTTTAGATAAGGACAAGCAAAACGAATCCCAACAAAATGTTTTTTAACAAACCTGGATTATCTTTTTTAGATGATGCATGTAAAAATAAATAAATTCATTTGAAAAACATATGAAAAATTGGAGTGAAGGAATGGCAGAATTATAAATCTCACATAACCAGTAACAGGGAGACTCAAAAGAACGACTGAGGACGCATGCGCTGGTCACGACCATCCTCAGCTATAGGCCTTCATTATAAATACATACTAAATAACTACTAATCAACCTTATCCTTGCAAAAAACGGATTGCATACTATAAATGTTAGAGGTTGTAAAGCGCATTGAGACATTAGGTGAAATATAACTGGCTACATTACAGTAGAATGAATGGATGGATGAATTATAAATGAACGAATGAATAAATGAATGAATAAATGAACGAACGAACGAACGAACGAATGAATGAATGAATGAACGAACGAACGAACAAATGAATGAATGAAATAATTAATAAAAAATATTTACAAAATAAGCCAGCTCACTTGTGTCCAACAAATGACCACTGGTCTGCAAATATGCAAAACTGTATGTAATCTGATCACATTAAAAACATCTTTTCTTTGATTATGTTTGATAGACTTCACAACGAATATTCCTTTGTACTAGCGCACACTTATTGAAGGACTTCGTGCTTCATTAGAAAGATAATCACTACATCCTAAGTACCTCTATGTTGTAGAGTTCATTTCGTCCTTTGTTTTTTTTTCAAATTACATTTCTCCAAGTTGGAAACGTATTTTGAAGCTGTTTAATGGACATTTAGTAGTGACCCTTCGTTTATTTAATCGTCCGTTCCTTTATTCGCTTATTCTTTCGTTTGTTTGTTATATTCATTTATTCACTTACTCATTCATTCATCCATCCATCCATTCATGCATTCATGCATTTATTCATTCATTCATTCATTCATTCATTCATTCATTCATTCATTCATTCATTCATTCATTCATTCATTCATTCGTTCGTTCGTTCGTTCGTTCGTTCGTTCGTTCGTTCGTTCGTACGTTCGTTCGTCCGTCCGTCCGTTCGTTCGTTTGTTCGTAATAAATTTATTCTTACATAGCCAAAATAACATTCTAAGTATAAGATTTAATGCGCTTATGTCATGCGTAAACCACCACCATAATGAATGCAGTGTCTCGTAAAATGAGTATCGGTCAACTTTGAAAAGGATGTGCGTACTGTCGATTTCCTTTCAAAATGGATTTAGCAACTTATTAAAAGAACAGCAGACGTGTCTAAGATATTTGCCATATTTCTTTATTGTGCAACAATACCACAAATTATCGCCTTTAGCCTAATAAATGTCAAACGAGTTAAACCTTTCTCATTTTTAATATTTCCAGCTTATATCTATCACACTGTCGATCAATGCTTTGTCAATGTCTTTGCAAGAAACCCAGGGATTGGTTTTATTAACAATATTGTTGTCTTATAATAACTTTAAATATTGGTTTGAACATAGTTAAACAAGAAAAATCTTGTAGTATGTTGAATACGTTTCCATATATATCTTTCCAGTTTTCAAAGAAACTTCAACTGTTTTTCGTCAAATATATGTTTTTCAGTTTTTGTGGCCATGGGATTCGGAGGTCACCTTCCATATATTTGCTGTACTGTTGCGTACCTCAAGATAGTGAAACATTTGTTTGACTTGTTTTCTGAGAAGGGTTATTCCTTTATTATAACAATAATTTGGCTTGAATAGGGTTGGCGAAACAAAAACGTTGATCGATCAGTTGATAGATGGATTGTGTCATAAACTTCGAAGAGAAACTCATTATAGCGCTACCATAAAGGCCGATTTACACCGGGTGCGATTTTGTCGCATATATATGCGATTTGTTGTATATATATATGCGATTTGTCATACATATATGCGACCAGTCGTGAGGTTCAAAACAACTAGTCGTGGGACATTATAAACCACGTTTTAGAGCACTTGCGACTAGTTTTTGAAGTTACTACTAGTCGTATATTATAAATCGCGCGCGACAAATCGCACCATGTAAATCGGGCTTAAGGAATATTCATGGATTTTTGTAAGAATTTAATAACATTGAGAAATAAGAAGCAACATAACCAAATCAATGATGCTGACTTCAGATGGTTATAGTTTGTATATGAATTACAGCAATGCATCTACATAAAGAATACAAATTTGAAAATTGTACCCACAATTCTTTTCGCTCATGCATTGCCCTATTTTACCCCGACAAAGTTTTTTTAAAATTGGTATATTTGATTTATAAATTTAGTTGATTTGTATCGCACTTAAGACTTTCCAGCTGAAGTATCCCATCAGTAAAATGACAAGTAATATCATTGTCATCTGAAAATATCAATCGTGGCTAAACAGAAAAGCCTCTTATACCGCCACTATTCAGACATAAAACCAAATATCCAGTGACGTCATTATACACTATGACGTCACGTGTTTGAACACCTTACTGAATCAAAGGCAAAACTCTCAGTAATCATAGAGACGTGCAAAGGAAGAGATGTCGAGATTTTAGAATTGGAAGTTATTTTTAAGTAAGCGAGGAACATGTTTTTCATAGGTGCCATTTCGCTTTTAATAGCGACAAGAGGGCAGAATGTAAAAGAAGGAACGGCTGGTCTATTCTTTGAAATAAATTAAAGAACACTGAAGAAAAACTTTTTTTTTGTATTGTATTTGTGGCCTTCCTAATATGCAAATAAATCCTTTCAAAAAGTGATATGATGGACATATAATAAGCCCTACGCCAGCCATTCCTTCTGTTGTTATGTATGCTCTTTTAGTGGCCAGGCGCATTCAACAACCCCATCCCCCCCCAAAAAAAAATATAGGTGTAAGCGATCAAAGTTCGGTTCAATGTTCAGGTTTCATGTTAAGTTAATTTTCCGTGTTGATATGTTGTTCTCTTTCATGACACAAGGAGTTTACTTCAGGTTGCGAGCCTGGTCTTTATCGCTCCTGTAGGTTAAAGGGGGTGGATGGTTGTGCGCATATTAACAAACGTAATTTGAGCAATATCATAATAGTTCAATTATAATTGCTATTCAGATTATGGAGAGTTGCGCGACGTATCAGAGTGGCAAAATGTGGCAGAGAAGATTTGCCATATTAAGGAAAAACATTATAAACAGTTAAACAAAGAAACAAACTTACAGGCAAATATAGACATACGAACAGGCAGAGAGACGCACAGACAAACAGGACACAAACACACAAACATATACAGATAAACAGACACACAGAAAAACAGACAAGCAGACAGACAGCCAGACACACACAGGCAGACAGATTAACAGACAAATACACACACAGGCAAACAGAGAAACAAGGTTTAAAATTCTGAAACTTGCCAAATTCTCACTTTTTGGTATCTTTAAGGGGTTGACTCTAAAGCGCATTTGAATAACTTTCATATGAAAACTAATCAAACTCTATTTCATTGCTATCATTGACTGTGGTTCGACGTTTACGGGTTGTCTCTTTCATCGCTCTAGATCAATGACTTCCACAAGTAGGCCTTGAATGTTATCTTATAAGTATGAGCTAAAAGATGTAGGTCATAGCCTTTGGGACCAATAGAAATTGATAGATATTTCTAGTTCCTTGTACGCATACCTATATCAGTAATTGTATCTTCACAAACATCAATGGTTTTGGCAGCAGTGTACAGTTTTACTGCTTTAGGCTGCTGCTCAAAAACGCACGGCTCGAGTTTTCTCGTCAGTTACTATGCGGCACAGCGATGGGACATTACAGAGAGTGTTACAATTTTGTTTCATTGATAAATAGTGATTGATATGCAGCAATACTAACTGCAGTTCTTGTGGAAGTCGAAGAGATAGACATTTTCAAGTTTTCTCTGATTTTTAATGTACGTAGTTGTGGCATTCTTGCTTATTGGATACAAAAATTGGAGTTTTCGGATAAGCAAATAACTTCAACCTCACAAAGCTAAGTGTGACCAAGTTGAATAAAGGTAGCGACAGTGGTAGATGGAAAGATGATTTGAGGTAACATGAAATGATATTATGGTAGGATAATCGTACTTTCAGTTTGCAAATGAAAAGCTCATGGTGAACGATTTTTGCCGCAAAACTTTGATTGCAAGCTAGGTAAATTCATGAAAATAAGTAACAAATCGGATAAGGATGTTTGCGTCATTTGCGTTTTTATTATTTTAGAAAATATAAGCCTAAACATGTGCGATATTTATCAAATTCTTCCATTGTATCATCATTGTGTGGAGTTTGTTATACTAAATTGATGATTTGCCTTGAACTGTTTTTTTTTTTTAAGAATAATGTTTATCTAAAAAAGAAACTGTATTTTGTTAATAAAATCACATTTCAACTCGAACAAATAGTTTAATATTTGCCCATAGATATATGATTCTTTTTATGGGCAGCTGATCAATGGGAGAAAAAGATAATGCTTTCTAAAATGATTTTTTTACAACTACGTGCTCTTCTTGATAAAGCATAGAGTCTTAAGCTTTTTTGGGAAAGCTGGTATGAACTTGAGAAATGTTGTTTTTTATACAAATTGTTCCTAACTGCACGCTCCTCTTGATCAAGCAGTCTAAAGCTTTTTCATTTTCAAAAATTCTGTGTTTTTACTTGGTAATTTTTTATTGTCATTAAATGTGCGATTCCTGTGAAACAATGTCTAAGAAAATTTTCCGAATGAGCTTTTTATACTTGCGTAAAGCTGATAAAGCTGAATATAATTTGTTAACTGATTTTTTTAAATAGAAATATTACGTACGTTTCTACTTGGAAACCTATATTGGTATTCACTCATAAATATGCGATTCTTGGCTTCGATAGCTGACTTGATCTTGAAAAATAGGGTTTTTATTCCGGTATAGATTCGTGCGTGCGCTCGCTCGTGTAAATGATATCAAGTTCTACTTTTCTGTCTGCATAGATGAAATTAACTGATTTTGTAAGCACAGGGGTATAGTAGATCAGTAATATTAGTTATATTGCTATAAAAATATTAGAATAATATTAATTTTAAATAATAGGATTATTATCAAAGACAAAACCAACGCAAACATTTGTTATAAATTTATCAAATGCTTCGAGATCTATCGTCATAAAATTAGCCATGATTGCTTCGAGCGTTATATTTTGAATTACGTCATGCATTCGCCATATCACTGACCACCAGTTCGGGTTCAGTGTAATTCTTGAGTAGTTTTTAGACCTATTAGATGAAAAATCTTTCAAGACAATTCCGTTTGCCGCTCTCTTTTACACCTTAAATCATTTTTATGGGTATCATAAAGATCTTCCTAAAATGTGCACTTTATGTAATGACACTTAATTAATTTGGTATGAATTTCAAGAACTGACAGATTTGATCTTCCTTTGCATGCTATCCTTTGCGTCGCTTATAGCAATTCCAAAGACAATTTATTGTCATTGTGTGAAATAATTGTACATCGACGTGATATTAAGAATCTTTACATGACCACCAAGTGTATTATTTAAGGTTATTTATTTTGCCCAAATTTTTACTTTTGAACGTCGTGATACTGAATGCATTATCGCAGGAAAAAATAAAAAATAAAGATGGAAATTGTACTGAAAAATGACGATGTACCAACAATTTTGAAATTCTATAACTGTAGCTAATAAAGAAATCTATACTAGGGTCAACCGTAATGTTAAGAGATACACTTGAAATACATTAAAAACATGAAAAGTGACCATATACAGTAGGACAATGTTCCAAGCGATATGCAATTTTGTGTAGAAAATGATTCCACGTAGATACTTCCTCGCCTTGATTACATGCAGCTTTGGTATAGTACCTTTATTATAGGTAAAGAATACTGCATCTTCCAGTCAACAAAGTGGAGAGAATGTATTTCAGATATTTACATATATTTTCTCTTAATTTTTTCCATAAGTAAAAGTTGCAGTGAAAATTAAAGGAGCATTGATTACCGTTTCTTGCAGTTAATTATGTTACAAAGTGGAGAAAATAGTGTATAGTCCTAGCTAATTTTATAAGCAAAATCCGCAGAATTTGTACTTGTACAAGTATCTTTTAATTCTGAATGTCAACACCACGACATCCATTATTTAGAGATTACAAAAAGAAAACATATTTAAGCATTTCCTCTTTTTTGTGTCTGAAACTGAGCTAAGCAACGCGCGCCCTTGAATTCAATATTATCCACTTTATCGTACTAGGTCGTATATGTTTTATGTCTTTACCAAGTACTATGTATTGATTCTATATCCCGTAACGATATCAACACATGCAACGCGCACAGGAGGCAGTATTGAGGTTGAGATCGACCAATATTGATCCGCAAGTCTTCTCTATTTCATTACATTTGAAAGATCGGTGCATGCAATATGTACAACTCTCACGTCTGGTGCTTGCCGGATAGTACTCACCAATCACGTAATTGATGTGCTCGGGTTTTTTTACATTGCTCAAAACTATTCGAATGCGAAAACATAATATGATTCTTATGACCAGATCCCTCAATAATTGACATGCAGTGTTGGTTCTTTTGTATTTTTGCTGATTTTTTGTAAATCTAAGCGAGTGTAATAAACTCAAAAGCAAAGAAATACTTCAACCGTTGAAGAACAGGGACCGGTTGCACGAAGCCTTTATAATAAAGCGTTATACACCGGATAACATCGCTATCCAGCGGATAAATTCTAAAGAAACTCTATGGAGTGGATAACTTTATCCAGTGGATAACTTTATTCTTTTTTAACTGGCTCCTGAACTACTTACTAGGTCAATAGAACTTGCCTTTGCTTTATATGCATTGCCTTTATTTTTATCTGTTTGTAAAGAGTGATTACGAGGTATAGTCGAGTGGCTTCTCTAGTAGATTCTCCACTGACAATATTGTTGCGCAGAACGGAGATAAACATTTTCATTTACACATTAGTGTGAAAGGAAAACCGAGGACTTTCTTTGTAATTATTACGGTTGGGTTACGATTAGCTTAGAAGGTAACGATCCTATATCGGTACTGTTTGTCACACTAATTATAATTACAAACTTGGAAAACGAAATTTCGAGTACGTTCGCTTTCGCTTGTGTTCTGTCGATGCAGCGTTGCCACCAAAATCGCTTCTTTTAACGCGCGATGTAATCGTACCCCGAGGCGTGTCTATGTGTGTATATATATTAGAATCACTAATTGAATTAACAATGATTTAGCACAATTTTAATCTAGGCGTTATTCTGGGTGTGTGCTTTTGTATGCATGTCCCCTCAAGCAAAATTGATAAGAGATACCATCATTTGGTCGACGTATAAACAAGGTTAGGTTAGTGGACGGCTAAAAGGGTTTAAGACCTTAACGGTTAGGGAAGGACCATTGGATATTTGAGGAGGGAGAGGGTTGGGCAATACCCCTCCCCCCCCAAAAAAAAGATCCGTGTATAGACTCAAAAAGAAAAAGAAAAGAATTCGTGCAAAGCAAGAGCACTTGCGTCTGTTCGTTTGCTCGCTTGTTTTTTTTGTTTTTTGTTTTTTTTTTGTTTTAGTATTTTAAATGAATTGTTTTGTCTCTGAGGGTTTATTGGAGCGATAACATTACCAGTTAATCAATTAGTTTTACCAACCAACCAATACACATTGAATAATTCATTAAATTCATGACTGGGAGAACAGGTCTTTTTTCAGGTGACAGCTAATTAACGTTTCTTTGCAATTAGATATATCAAGAGCTATGGAATAATATCGTATCATAACATAATGAATTATGTACAATTATATAGTTTTGCGTTCATATTGTAATCGGTCGTTGTATTGCTACTATTGAATTACGACTTACTTTCTCCGAATATTTTTTTACACCATGCTGTTTTTAAATAGAATGCGAAATGAAAGTACACTTAGCGTTATCGATGATGTTTGATACGTTTTTAGAAAGTGCATTTGATAGCTGGTTATGTTTAAGAACAGCTTTACAATCGATCTGATAAAATTAACGAAGCTATTGACGAAAGCTATGTACACAAAACGGGTCATTTTTATCTCAGCACGTCTGCGACTTCGCATTGACACCGATCATCACAACCACCACCACCATCATCATTTCTCGCCTGTGTCATCTTTATCATCATAATTACCGTCATGGACACATCATTATCAATTATCTTGTTCATAAATGGAGACTGAATTAACGGTTCAAAGACACTATTGGCGAGAAATTAGCAGTTATCGTTCCAAATACTTAACATTGAGGACCAGCAATACCCAATGTATGATTTTCATTTGTAAATGTTAAGTCTACGAAATCCTATGAGTTTATACCAAGAATTCTTTTCAATCGTGTTTTTATCATCATCATTATTAACATCATTGTCATCAATAGCATCATTATTTTCACCATTAAACTATGTCATGCTATTCAGCTGACCGCCAAATATGTACTTTATTTGGTAATGATTATGATTATTACCATTGACTTTTTTCTATTCCATCACTATCTCTATCATCATCATCATCTTCATCATCATTATCACTATCATCCTTTTCACCGCTAGTATCATCATCTCTATCATTATCATCATCATCAATATTATTATGTAATGTAATGTAATGTAATGTAGAGCTTACATAGAATGCACGCACTAAAAGTGTGCAACATAAATACCACTAAATAGTGCTATTTTATGCTAATTCTATTGTTTTCTTTTCTTTAATTAGTACTATTTACCACTAAATAGTGACAACTGTTGCGCATTTCACCTAATGTCTCAATGCGCTTTACAATCTCTGATATTTATAGTATATAATCCTCTATCATCATCATTATCATCATGATTATGTAATGTAATGTAATGTAATGTAATGTAATGTAATGTAGTGCTTACATAGCGCATTTCACCTAATTTCTCAATGCGCTTTACAATCTCTGATATTTATAGTATATAATCCTCTATCATCATCATTATCGTTATCATAATCATCGTCATTTCTATAATCATATCTCTTCAAAGAGTCATCTAGCCTTAAGGCTATATACACTGCAAATCTTTGAATGACCGATTAAGGATATTAGCTCGACCACTATCGGCTTAGAAAAGAATCGTGTGCTGTTAATATTTGACCCTATGCTGTGTTGCAAACTGGTGACAGCTTCTGACTCACTGCTTGCTGTTTTTTCTCTATTTAGAATTCTAAAGAACGGCATATACAAGAAAACTAATTCCTAGTAGTTAAAGGTATGTCTATGTACATGGTGTATATTGTAAACATTCGGTACAATGCTTTATTCAAGTTATATATGTTTCTGACTTTTGTTACATTATTTTTTTTTTTCGTGTTTTAATTCAGTCCATAGCGTAATGTTGCTTGCTTTTTCCCTCTAGGATTCTAAAGAAAAATTAAAGTGAAATAATTTCTAAGAATTCAAGCTCTGTCTGTCTTTAAAATGAGGTTGATTTTCAAATTTTCTTTTCTATATACAGTGTTTTATTCAAAATCTATGTATTTCTAACTGACTCACGGTACATAATGTTTTTTCCCGTTCAGTGTAAACTTTCTTAAAAGTCTAAGGTATGTCCTCTTGTTAAATATGATATATATCTTATAATAGTTTATTTACATTTCACAACTTTATCAATTTGAAAACTATCAATTTCTAGTACAGGTTTCTGTATTGATCAAATGAATGAAGTAAATAATTGACGCGATATAAAAAAATAAAGCGATAAAGCGAATTCGATTATATTAAAACAAATTTTGTGTTTCAATAGAACTTATGCTTGCAATATCAGTTCAGCATAATTTACACCAAGAGGCATTCAAAATGAATAAAAAAGTTAGTAAAATGTAAAAATGATTCTTGTTTTTTGAAAGAACTTCAGTTAGTTCATATTTCACTGTAAAATGCTTTCTACACTTGACAAGCGATATTCATAAAACTCAACAACACGTTTATTTTCATTAAGCAAGACTTAAAACCACATTTAACAGATTCACTAAAAGTTTGTCTTATATCCTAAACCCTAAGTAGTAAAAATAATTATTTATTTATGAAGAAATATATATGGAGATACACGAAATATGTTTAATTATATATAGGAAATACTATACGTTATCCGTGGGCAACTGAACTCAATTATATTTCAAGAAAAAAACTTTGAAGTAGAAACAATATCAGTTGAGATATAGTGAAAAAAGGTGTTTATTTGAATGCGAAGTGCTTTAGTGGTTTCTAAGAAATCAGTGGGACACTTGCATGTTATCAGTTAAACGATTGTTGAATGATGTTCTAGTGTTTTACCAGTTAGAATGAAAGTAGTGTAGACTACGTTTATGTTTCTAAGAAAACAATCGGCTGAGAGTACATGCAAATGTGCGAAGACATGGGATTGAATTAAACTTGACATATTGCTTTTCACTGCGTCAGTGTTTCTTGGAAAACCGAATCAAGTTTGAGTAAATAAATTCGAAAACTAGCGGTTCAATTAGTGTTAGTAACTGTCAATGTTTCTAGGAAAACAATTATTTTGGAGTAAGAATATTCGAAAAATAGCGGTTAAACCAATGGTATAACTCTAAATTTGATCGCCTCGCCATGGAAAACACGACATAAATTATTATTATTATTATTATTAGCACGGGTACAAGTTACACGTATCAGTAGTTCTCTGTCGAACTTAGCAGACTCAGCTCGAGAAAAAAGGGCATTGGACTTCGCACAGTATTCGTTTGTATGTGTTTTTGAAGGTTCGAATATATAATTCGATAGAATGATGTAATACGAAATTTGACACCAAATTATATCAATTATAATGTCAACAATTTATCAAAAACTCAAGTGTGTAAGGTAATGCTATATTTATTAGTTTGATTAGATTTTTGCTTGCTGACTTGTTTGTTTGTTGACTTTTTGTTTAACAGTTTGTTCGTTTATTTGCTAACTTGCTTGCTTTTCTTCATCTGTTGTTTGCTTTATCTTTGTCTGTTTCTCAGTACTACTCTTTTTGCTTATCGATGAGTCATATTCATGATTATCATGATTATTGACATTGTATATATTGTTTTGTCTGTTTGTTTTCTCCTCGTGTGCTGTTTTAAGCTCACACTTCTGGGGCTGGTTGCACGAAGCCTGAATAAAGTTATCCACTGGATCAAGTTATCCACTCCATAGAATTTCTTTAGAATTTTTCCGCTGGACAGGGATTTAATTTATCCGGTGGATAGCGCTATTCAGGCTTCGTGCAACCGGCCCCTGAATCCCTTCTTGTTTGTTTAGTCACGTATTATTTGTTTTCATTTTTTATTATCCTTATATCTCCACCATTTGATTTCGTTTCAATTCTTACACGTACTCGATTGTACGACATAAAATTCATTTGGAATTCATGATTAGTATGCTAATAAAACTAACACTATCTCACCAGGAGACTTGGCTATCAATGAAATTTAGTCATTAGCAGAGTTAATAATACATCAACGCGAAGAAAAAGGTTTTTATAATTCACGTAGTAATTGTAGTCGAATCTATAAACGACTCACTCTCGTAACTTTTGCTTAATCTATGAAACAAATCCGGAATTTTGGGTAGACATGAGAAAGATTGCGCAGTTTTTGGAGAGTTTTGGTAGGTATTGACAAAGACTGCTTTATATGTGGTCTACATGAGATTTCAATATCGCCAACTTTTGGTTATTTTAAATTATTGTTTGCTCGTTTTTACTCTTTTTAGAATAATTTTTGAATCTCATTAAAATCGACGCCATTTTAAAAACACAGGAACTCCAACATTGAAAAGCTTTTCGGAAAGTTCAGGTCAAAACCATGTAAAATAATAAAGAATCTGCCTCTTGTAAATGCTCCAAATCTTTAGATAATTATAACTCGTAGCTTGGTATTATTTATAACTATTATAATCACAGTGAAGGTTTTAGAAAAACGCAAGACACGGTAGTTCACGACGCTTCGAGCTAGGTCCTGCTCACCTTATATTCAAGTGAGATTTTGATAGGAAGCTTTGCTTTTTATACAAACAACAATTCGAATCAAAATTTTCATTCGTTGATACTGAGTTTACTTACTTCATTTTCCGAATTTAGAACCAAAGGTAGCCAATAAACTAGATATTTAGCACTAAGAATCGAGGGATAATACATAATTTACATACACGTTATTTAGTTCTTAAACTTTTATCCCAAAATTGTCTTATTGAATTGAAAAAAATAGTTTTGAGTTCTAGCATCAATCAGAGGAGAATTAATAATTAGCAAGTTCTTCTCTCTTTTTTTCATTGTTCTAGTTTTCTATTTCTTTAAGTATTTTTTTAGTTAAGTTTATAGTTACTCTACGAATATTTCTGGCACAAAAAAAAAATAAATAAAAAAAGGAATTACAGCTGAAAATGAAGTGAAAAAAGAAAAAAATGAAAAATGAAAAAAAAAATATTTTTCTAGCTTAATTATTAATCGTGCGTCATAATACCATGCAAAAATTTATCGATACTCGAGGGATCTTTTATATCAAAAATATATCTTTGTCAAGTATGTGTGTTTCATACTGAACGTTTATATATCTATGGAGCACTATATGTATACAAGACACTGATAACTTCTCACATTTCGTTTGACAAGAACATAAAATTCCCAAAGCAACAAAGTCACAATTATTTTTTTTTGCGATCTAAGATTTACAATACACAAAAAATCTCTCAAAGCCATCATTCTTTAATTCAATTTTGTATATTTCTCATAACATAATAAAACAAATATTCAAGGGTAGTTTTTGGCAGATTTTTTCTCTTCTTGATGTAATAAAATTATCGCACGTAATCGTGTGTGCTATCAATTCACTAATAGCCACCTGTTTTTACTCCGTCAATTAAACTTTGATTTTCAATGATTTTGTCAGATAGATGAATATATCATTAGCGTGCATGACATCTACTATTTACATTTATATTGCATCGACCGCTGTTACTCATGCAAGCATTGAATCTGTGATCGCTTGATAAATTTTGCAAGCTGTATGTTGTAAATTTGCTAAAGTGAAGCACGAATGTGTTTTACGTATCAGTGTGGAACACATCACTAGAACCTCAAAAAAAGCAACGACAACAGGTTAGACTTTGTGCATTTGCTGTTGTTTTTTCAATCTTCTCTTCATTGAAAATTAAAGAGTAGGAGCACGTTTAGCGATAATCTATGCGTTTTTTACAGTTTTGTTAGCTTGCAATGATTCACCATCAGTGTGAAGCACATCACTAGAACCTCAAAAAAAGCAACGACAACAGGTTAGACTTTGTGCATTTGCTGTTGTTTTTTCAATCTTCTCTTCATAGAAAATTAAAGAGTAGGAGCACGTTTAGCGATAATCTATGTGCTTTTTACAGTTTGTTAGCTTGCAATGATTCACCATAGACATGTGTTGGCAAATACTATATAGTCAGTTTGTTTCAGTCTTTGTTTCTTTATCGTTGTTATTAAAAAAGTCATGACTAGAAGCACCAGTAGCTTGATAATTATGAGCGTACTATACTGTTTTTTTTAGCTTGATTCACCATAGACATGTGTTGACAAAAACACGTTATTTTTTTTTATTTTTTTTTTATTGAAAAGTTAAGAGAGAAGCTCGCATAGCTTGATAATTGAATTTTGTGAGCGGAGTATAACTGTTTCGCTAGATTAATTCACCATAGGCATGCTTTGGTAACACAAGCATTTACAGCAAAAAAGGCTAGAGTTTAAGTGGAATATCTTATGGTTTATTTGTTTGTTAGTTTGTTTGTTTATTTCTATTGTCTCGTGCGAGCGTGTTTTGGCTCATTGGATGCTCAGATTAAATGCGCTTGTTTTGATAATTTGTGAATCGACCACATTGTCGACATGTAAGTCTTGTTTAGCTTGAAAACCTTTAAACATGTTTTTCTCTGCACAAAAATAACGAATTCAAGCTAAAAATCGTCGGGGAAAAAGGAGAAAGAGCGATTGAAGAGGATTGTATGCAAATCAAAACCATCTGTCACAGATGGACTTTTTGTAAAGTCAGCCTCATTTTATTTTATTCAAATTTGCTCTTCTTGTTGCTTATTTCTTAATTTTATCAAAAAATCCACGATTATTTTTCGGTTGTGCTATCACCTTTCTCTACGACAGCGTTTCTTGAAATAGGTGCGTTTGTCTGTTTGCGTGCTTGTTTTCTTGTTTACTTAGTGTTTTTGGATCATTAATAGTCAAGACGTGCGTTTCGTTTAATATTTTGTTATTTTGTTTGCGTATAATAATAATAATAATAATAATAATAATAATAATAATAATAATAATAATAATAATAATAATAATAATAATAATTTTTTTCTTACTAATCGCATCCCAGGATATTTCGATGCTCTTTACAAAATATTTACAAATAGTTTCAAAAATGAGACTATTTAAGAGTTATAAAGAACTGCTCAATATGAAAAATTCAAAAACGTTAAAATGTCAGTATTCATGATCAGAAGGTCTTCAGCTTTGACTTGAAGACTTCCAAGAATATCGATGTACCTACAAGTGGTATTTGATTCCATAATCCAGGAGCACATACACTAAAAGCCCTGCCACCATAGCTGTCAGTTCTAAACCTTTTGTAGCTTTGAAGTTTGAGATGATTTTCGTCGTCGTTTGAGTTTGTTTTGACTTTTATGTGATTCCTAGCTTTAATTTCCAGTTTCTTTTAAGTGGATATATGAGCAATTAGCCTTAAAGTAATATTAACAAAACTAATCTATATGGGTCTTTTTTATTTTGAGTGCATAGGAAAAATATATATTTTTGTTCCAATGTGGAAACGAATGTGCAGGTACATATTCTATAGCGATACTTCATGTTTATAAACAAAAAAATTGTTATGCTATTGTTCAACCAGAAGTACAATAAAAATCTCTTTTGAAGTAACGGCCAATCACTGTCTGGTTGGCACATGAATAACAAAGGCTTACGTTAGCTGAAGTATCGCTATTGCAACATACATACCATCTATTTTTTTAGGTGTCAGTTCTACTAAGATTGACACAACTTAGCAAATTTTTTTATGATGGTAATTCGTTTTTGTCTGCACCTTTATTTATTCATTTATAACCCTTCATTTTTCATCGTGTTGACAGAACGACAGACAGACGGAAAGACGGACAGATAGACATACACACAAAGAAAAACGAAACGAAAAAAAACAAAACAAAAAAAACAAGTACAACAACAACAACAAGAGCCGAAGTAGATAACTAGACACTCAAGCACTTGTAAAAGTATCACTCAACGAAACTGACAAATGGAAGTAGTTTCCGATATCGACATATTGCACCGTGAATTCGGACGACGTCTGAGCATATTCTCATGAAAAATTTAAGGATTTCGACACAAACTCTTCAGATAAACACTTTGACAATTTTACACCGCACTTAAGATACAACATGACGACTTGCTGTCTTCTGAGAAAGCATTCGCATTTTCCGCTGTATCGTAGCGGTATCGCAACCATACTTTTTTATACTCGGTTCTAAACGATTATATTTTAATTGTTTTAGCTACGACAGACACACAAGAAAATATAGCTAGACAACTAACTTAAGTTGAAATATCAATACATTTTCAAAACATCAAAGTATCATGGGGATATTTTCAGGACGATAAGAATCTAGTCATTGTGATTCTACTATCATAACAGGATTAATTTTTAGTTCGTTTAGTAATTTTATAGATGAGCAATGGGATACGTATCTGCATTCATTCAATATAGATTCTAGACTTCAAACGTAATTGACTACTAAAAGCTAAGACGATCTCTTTCATCATAAAAACTTCCAATTAACTCGAACTTTTATAAACATATAAAATACATCATCTTAGCTTTTACAGTCGATTACGTAAGTCTAGAATCTATATTGAATGAATCTAATTCAATTTTCATAATGTTTTTATTTACAATAGACTGTGTAACTCATGTATGTGTATAAGTGGGAAACACGCATCGTGTCGTATCGTATCGTGTCGTGTCGTATCGTATCGTATTATAATTTGTAAGTAATTACTCATAGTGACGGATCTAATGGAGGGGTGCAGGGAGTGCCCACCTCCTTCTAGACGAAGGATTTTGAGTCCTTGTTTTATCAAATATTTTCAAAAAGAACCCCAGTATTTCATGTGAAATGGGTAGTGCACCCCCTGAAGATGATGCACCCCTTCCTGGAAACAATCCTGGACCCACCCCTGACTCGCGTCGCATGTCGTATTGTACGTAGTATCGCAGCCATATCGTGTTTCGCTCAAACAAGTACTGATATAATTATTTTGTATCCGTTTGAACGCCGCCATTTTGTAAGAGACGTCACAAGTAGTCAAGGTGACGTCACGCTAAAAGAAAAACATTTTGTTTCACAGACAACGTGCATTAGTCTCAAGTACAGGCACTTTTGAACATATTGCTTTGGATACAAATTCAACACTCACACTTCGCTTACAACAGTTTTTGTCTTAGTATTTCCTTCATTGCGTGGATTTTGAGTTTTTACTCCACAAGTGATTTTTTTCGATTGAATTCAATACGATATAACGCGTCTGTATCCTTTTTTTGGTAAGCTTTTTGCAACGTTTTAGTCAATGCGTAGATTATAATGAATTCTCATGTCCAAACGTGTCTCCGATGTTTCGGAGCGTTTCAATGGACCACAAGCATTATTATTTTTACTATTTATATTACAATCAGTTGCAATCATAATTTTCAGCTAGCTTTCACGCTCTTGCATTTATTCCCTTAACATCTATTTTATTCTTTGCGTAGATTATAGCTCTCACTCGTATTCAAATTTCTTCTTGTAGCTGATTTTGTTCTAATTTTTTAGAGTCATTGCATGGATTCTATTTTTTCTCTACAAAATTTCGCGCCAAAATCCAACACTCACGCGCTTTCTCTTTTTCAGATTATTTGTAGAGGTTCTTTGGTACTACATCACTGGAGCTGGAAGTTTTCATCATTGATTATTTACAATTGACCTTACTGTATCTGACTGTGTTCCTCACTGGTTATTTTTTGCTTTTGAATCTTGGTTGGATATTAATAAAAACTGAATGAGTAAGTAAAAATGTAACTTTTTGTTGTTCTAAGGGGATTTTAGGATAAAGAGGGAGGTAATGTAGACCTAAGATCTTTAAGACATCTCTGCGGACATGAAGTTGCATTGTAAACAGTTCCTATTCGTTTTCCATCCCGTAGCTAAATTGTAAACGAGAATTAAATGGATTAATGAATGAGTAGTTTTTGTGGGAATGTGGATTTTCCGGTTAAAAGGCATGTAATATTGAGTTTACGGTGGGTTTTGAGATTTATTTGCTGTACATTGTTCGTAGTTGTTTCTCATGATCATTCCTTTGCTGTAGAGATCAGAGATTGATGAGAATCAATAAAAAGACATGTTGTACGTTGTTCGTATTTTTAGTTCCGTTGCTGTAGCGATCAAAGATTGACGAGAATTAAAAATTGACAGTAGTGTACATTGTCCGCATTTTTTTCCATAACGTAGTCGTTATAGTTTTTGGATATTCGGATCATGAGACGACATTGCTACATTCATGTCAAGAAAAATTACAGTAAAATATTTGTCGCCAAAACATTTTCATTCTGCAACTACTAATTAGTATGAAGATGCCATCGCGGCAATAGTATTTATAATATAGTTGAAAATATTCAGTTATTACTGGGCGCTATTGGGTGGTTTCCTAAAAACCCATGCATGAATCAAAACGTAAAAGCTAAACCATAATAAAGCGTAATTATAAGGGGAATACACCGAATGCACAAGCGAAAATCAAACGAAAATGTGAACAATAAAGTTCAATACGCTAAAGATTTTGAAAACGACTAAGCGAAAGTATAGTTATATTAGTTAATATTACGGCAAAAATACAACGTTCATTAAAGGCACTTAGCTTTTTTTATAATCATGTCTAGAAATATAAACTGTCTACACAATCAGATGAAAGAATGCATTAAAACAACAGACAAACTTGAGATCGAGCTTTCTAAGAAAGTTAATTTCATTGTTACACGCACTGGGCATGCTAGCGAGCGACATATATATACATATGTTTATGACAGCAGGAACTATGAATTCTTTCTAAATAAGAGAGTACTAGAAATGTTGACAGTACTGTTTGTTTCTGTGATGTTTTAGTTGTTCCATTTCAACTGAATCATTAAAAATCTGAAAACTTTGACGAGAAACACCTGGAATGTTTTGTATGGAATTTCGGGGTCTTTTTTTGAGTTATGATTGTGAAATGCGTTGACAAAAATAAATAAATAAATAAATAAGTAAATAAGTAAATAAATAAACAAAAAATAATAACAAAACAAAATCAAAGAATCAAATACCAGAAATAAAAAAAAACATATGAAGCTTCATAAATGAGTAGGAATATAAAGCGTTAAATCAAACATCATCATTAATAAAGTGAGTAGTTGTCGACCTTCCGGCTTTTATTGATGAAATACAACTCATTTTATACAAAACAAAGCAATAGTAGAAAGCGAAATTGTCGTGGGCGTCGTGTATAACTTTTAATGAAATACTAAATATATCATAAGCGATCGAGGGCGGGCCTTGCGGCTTGTGGGTGATTGATTTGTTTCCTGTAATCGGAGGAAAAACACAGAATCACCAGAAATGAAAAAAAAACCTTCATGCAACGTCCAACGATGCGATATATTGGAAATATCGGTTGTTTTTTTTTTCGCTGAAGACAATATAAACATAATGTAATAAAAATATTATGTTAAATATAATATAATTACAAATGTAATCAAGAGAAATAATTATCTTGATGTTGTCTATTGGTTGGGCAACTGGTATGTCTGTTTTTCGTTTCGAGTTTATGCTTACTTACTTGTTAACGTTTAATTTTTTACAATTTTGATTTACTTCTTTTGTATTGCTTGTCTGCGCGTTGTTTGCTAGTTTATTTGTTTGTTTGCTTGCTATTTTGTAAGGTTGTGGCTGTGTACGTTTGTTTTTTTGTTTGTTTGTTTGTTTGTTTATTTGTTTTTTCGTTCGTTCGTTCGTTCGTTCGTTTGTTTGTTTGTTTGTTTACTAACATCAAAATGTGTTAGTAATAACTCAAGTCAGTAGACATAAAAAACAAAGAATCATGTTTGCATGCATGTTTGTTGATCGCCACAAACTGTAATTTTTCCTTTAAATTCATTAATAAATTAAACATAAACCTTTCAAGAACTTTTATTGATAAACACAAAATCACCTAGATTGCCTACAGGCCGGCTGCCGTTTAACTTTCTTTTCATTATATTCAGAGTCTGTAGATCTCTATCTTCATAGCTTCGTAGAATAAACAAATACTAATAACACAATGAAATTGTTGTGAAAATATTGTCATTTATAGAAATATTCAATGTGACCATGTCAAAAAGACATAATTGGACAAAATGCCAAATGCCGATAGGCCGAAACGTCCGAAAAGCCCAGGAGGGGGGAGGGGGACTCCGGGGACAAACGATCAGGAATGCTCTTCGGAATTTTTCAAAACTACCCCTAAAAGATTCCGAACGATATTCAAAAGGGCATGGCTTTGCAAATTTTTCGAAAAGATACCAAAATCATGAGTTTCAGTGCTTTTCAACCCCCAAAAGCTGCCAAAAAGTGAGGATTTGGCAAATCTTATATTTTAAACACTAAAATAGACCAAATAGCTGAATTTTATCCCTAAAAGAGACGACGAGCATCCTTGATCGCGATCGTTTACCCCCGGAGTCCCCCCACGGACCGAAAGGTGTTATGGGTTCTTTAGTTTTATAAGCATTACATGTAAAACAAACATTTGCTAAAAGCAAATTTCAACAAAGAACTTCTATTTGACTTATTTATCTAATAATTGATTAAAAGATATCAACAATACAGTGCACGCACTAAAAGTGTGCATCATAAATACCACTAAATAGTGCTATTTTATGCTAATTCTATTGTTCTCTTTTGTTTAATTAGTGCTATTTACTACTAACTAGTGACAACTGTTGCACACATGTAGTGTTTGCACTCTATTGGAAAGCCAACAATGTATTGTAAAGGAAGATATTCCTACTGATAATCTCAGAGGAGGGAGGGACCGTGTTCAACCACTCAGACCGCTCAGCTGAAAATTTTCTAAAATATTGAGTTTGATATAATTTTTCGATTCGCAAGTGCAAAAATCTTCTAATGGATTTCAAAATGATGATGCAAAACTAATTAATTAATGAGTCTATAAAATAGGAAAGTTTTTTAGATTTTTAATTCTATTGAATTGTAATTTCGATATGTATTTTATCGATTTCAATAAAGATTATTATTAATGTTCTCGCAATTTCGCTCAGCAATAGTCAAAACTACTAAATCAGTAAATCTTCACAAAGTATACAGTAGAAAATAAACAAACCAGTTAATTATCTGATACTATGATCAAAACAAATACAGGCGTATAGAGAAGCATACAGACTACTTCTTATCCGATTAATTGCAAAAAAGCAAAAACCAACAATGTATTGTGAAGAAAAATGTATTGATTGATGGTGGCAGAAGTGGGACGGGCTCTTGTCAACCGCTCACAGAATTATGTCGCGCAATAAACAAATTAGAGTCTTTATCAATAAAAAATCTACAGACGTTTAATCTAGGAAAGAAAGATTTTCTAGATACCATCTTCAGCTTAAATCTTTAAGCCTACTTTTTGATTTTCAAAAAAGGTAAGATTGCTTTTTGTTTAATTTGAGTGATTTTTATCTTTTCTAGTCTCAATATGTAATATTGTAGTTTGCTCTCACATATTTTTCATTTACTAAATAACTCTGAAGATGATTTCTTTTACTTCAGTTCGCATAAAAGGTCTTTCTCAAGACTACTCTCATGCAAATGATCATCCCTACTATATCTTCGTTTTATCTGGGTTTAAACCTTTGACTCTTAAAAAAGAAAACTATTGTTCTTTGTCAAACGAATAAGATGTCTTTCTTTCAGTCTTGTTTTATTTGACAGTGAAATTCTCAATTTTCACGTCAATATTTTTAAAAAAAATCAGCCCCCTTCTGAGTTGCCTAAAATTGTCTAAGATTTCCTCATAGTTACTAACTGCGATCTCCTTTATAGTTTTAGCAGTTTTGGTGACAATTCAGTTGCTTAAAGATCGTCCAAAAGTTACTGCGATTTTAGTTCTATATATTTCAGTATGTTTCATTTAACTAGCATGTGTTTTGCAAGCCTAGTCCATATGATCGTAAACGATCGAGAACAGTCGCAAATTTACCAAAGTTTTTCGATCCTACGACCGTTTTTGAACGATTTCGATCGCGATCCTAGATGGATCGAAATCGGTCATAGGATCAAAAAAAACGTTGGTTTCCCTACTATCGATTTTTCTTTTCGATCGATTGCTCGATGGTTCACGATTATATGAAAATCAGGCTTTAGTAAGTAGTGATATTATTTGTATTAGAAATAAGTGCATTTTGCTTTTACTAATAGTAAATGTTGCTCATTTATTTCACACTGTCATATGCTAGCGTTAATATCATCATTTATTTTATATCTGCTAAAGATTTGACAGTCGACTTGGCTTGTCTTATAATGATGTTTATGTCATAAAGCATGCCATTAATGTATTACACAGATTTTATACACAAAAAGAACGTTATTTTAGTCACGCAAAGCTATAAAAGCTCAATTAGTTTTCCATTTATCTTGATGTCAGCCTTCCTTGAGGCTATTTTCCATCAGATAGCAAGGTTACTGTTCCGATCGAAAGTTCAACGCTGATAACGTATATTTTTAATAAAAGAAATTATCAGGAGACAAAGTAGTTAAAATCACGATCAATTGACACTCGAACCATGAACACTTGTCTTTATTTAGCTTTTTTTATTTTCTGAGCTTTCTACTGCTTCAAACTGACCTTCCCACATTCGCTTGACTGGCCAAAAACCGAGGCTGGAGGGTATAATTCCAATAAGTCCAAACATTCTCTGTATTTTATAGCCTTGATCTAAATCTATTGTTTTGTAGCCAGTCAAGCGAATGTGGGGAAAGTCTCTTGACTAAAAACGTCAAGGACAGAACTCAAATGCACTGAGTTATCAAAATGAAAATGTTTTCAAGTTGATTCATCCAAAGGATGCGTTTTAAAAAGAAGCGTCGAAAAAAACAAAGTGTTCACGACTCGCGTGCCCTCGCTATAAATTTAAAGAATATAGCCAGGACGTTTTTATCTAATAAAATGCATAGTTCCCTCTGCGCAAGCGCAAGATAGTCTATGATGGACAATGGACACACTAATAAATCACGTCATCCAATCGAGTTGCTCTGAAAAACTGAATTTCAGATTTTAAAAAAGAGCTTGAGTATCAAAATAGATCCCTTGCATGTGACGTCATTGAAGCAGCCCCATCTAGAGAACAAACAAAAGATTCTTGCTCTCTTGAGAGCTGGAATCCATTGTTTTGTCCTCCAGGTTGGGCTGCATTCCAACGAACTGCAAGGAGTCTATGCCAGAACTCTTTCTACATTGCTTTTGTTCATTAATTATGACCATTGTTTCTCAGTTATTCTCGAGAAAATAAAGAAATGTGAATTTGAAAGAACTTTAAAAACTATTATTGTACATAAACGGTAGTGAGACGTCATCTCCGTTCAGGGCTATTATGTTCTTTTCATTCCTGCACCTCATTTTTGCAAAGCTTTATATGATTTAAGAGAGAAGAGATCTTTGTTGTTCTTCAACCCTTTGTATGCAAGTTCATGAAGCTATTATATCCAAAAAAGAAAATGTAAAAAAAAGCTTTTAATGAAAATGAGGACCCTACGATTTCCTAAGAAAATTGACATCTCATCAAATAAATCATATTTGATCAAACGCAAAAACGCATGTCCGCATCCTCTAAATATCCTGACGCTTGTTCTAAACCATTTATTAATGAGGTCGAAACTTATACTGCAAAAGACGTATACTTAGTTCAAAATAGGTATTTATCGCTATATGGACGTGGGATGAACAAGATGCTCTTCCGCTTGTCTTAATGCAGTTTTTCTGAAGTTAACAGATTGAAATTGTTATGGAAAGAAATTGCTCGAAATCTCAAAATTTTACTTAGTGCAAGATGATTATGTACTTTTAAAGACGTGGGATAGAAAGAGTGGTTTCCTACAAAACGTTTCAAATACTTTTAAAACACGTGCTGCTCTTCTAGTAAAAGGAAATATCTCTGAAAATGACACAAAAATAAAGCACTTATCCCTACATATAAAGTAACATCTCATAATTTGTTACATATCTTGAATTATCTTGAATCTTGAATTACTACTTAAATGACCAGAAGCTGTTGTTAATGTAAGATGAACAAGGAAAACTTCCTACAAACTACTCAAGTAAATAGAAAGTGGGTAGCTTAAAACGTAGGACGAAAATGGGACTACTCTTTTTACAAAAATAAAAACCTACAGATATAATTGAAAGTCAAGTTGATGTTCATAACCTAATTTCTTCCCCAATAAAATCTGACGAAAAATGCTCAACCCACAGCTTCTAGTAAAGCCCCTTTATATATAATCTCACTGCTAATAACGTAAAACTCAAGTACAAGAGTAAATGCGCTCTGAGATTCTCCAGGAGGTCAGACAAAAAAAACACAAAAGGTGCGAGGAAGCAATGCAACCTATCTGTTCTGGTAAGCCAGAACCACAGCTAATAACTTATGTCGAGTTGTGCAGGTATTAATTTGCTCTAGCATCCTCCAGGAGGTCGGACAAAAAGACTCTTATCCTACGCAAGTGTTTACAAATTTGTAAGTTATTGGTTTCAAGGAACTCATGACTAACACCCAGCGTGAAATAATTTATTAGTGTAAAAAGTAGGGCGTACTTAACATACCGCCAAAAGAACAACAAACCTTTCAAAATTGAAACAGACAAAGTTACAGACTCTACATTAATATAACAACAAAAAAGAATAAGTTTGAAATGAAAAGAAAAAGTGTGACGATCGAGCCTAACACAACAGCATATATATAAGAACTTCTCTTACACGGTGGAGCTTTTTAGTCGGTCTCTTTTTTCAAAAACAGAATGAAACGAAAACAGATTTTATATAATTTTCCAATATTCTCAAATCCAATAACAACTAAGCACAGTGTGAAATAAATTAGTAGCCGGGAAAGTGAAATGAGTCTAACACACAAACAGAATAATGACGTCTCATAGATATAGATTTTTAGGCCTTTTTGCCACACAACCACGATGGAAAAAATGGAAAATCTGGAAAACTCTACAGTAATTTCACAACATGTTCGCCAGGTGTTAAATAAAACGTATCACTATACTGACTTGTTAGGTATTTTCCCGTAAGAATACAATGAGATTCTACAAAATGATTCAACTGTAATCTTACAACGAATCCCACAACATACTCAGTCAAATGAAGTAGTTAGAATTAGATAAAGGGGGACGAACCTGTCGCACCAACATAAGAATAACGTCTCTCTTACAGCTGTTGATAGACAGAGGTAATTTATTGACGGTTCCACGGTTCTACGTCGGTCCCTTTGAACTCTCACTACTTGAATACCAGCTAACTAATGGTATAGGAAGGGTAATACATGTCCTATGAAATTAATGCACTATTTAGTGGTACGCAGATAGGCACTTGAGGTTGATGTAAGGATTTTCTTGGAAAGCAAGCAGACAAAAGGTAATGCCTTTGCTATCGCGTCTTTCTTTCGTTGGTTCTGTCATTTGTCTTAAAAAATGGACGTAGCATTTAGTGAGGTGTAGATGGGCACATTTTTATAGAGGATGATGAAGGGATGTTTGTGATAGAGGGTCAGCACTAGTTAAGGTTTTCTTGGAAAGCAGATACACAAAAAGTAATGCTTAATCGTTTATTTTTTCGTTGGTTCTGTCGTTTGTATTTTAAAATAGTTTCAATAGGTGTAGATTGGCAATTTATGTTGGATTATATAGAGATGGTTGTGGTAGAGGGTCAGTTAGGGTTTTCTTGGAAAGCAGATACACAAAAAGTAGTGCTTAATCGTTTCTTTTTTTTCGTTGGTTCTGTTCGTTTTACCTTCTAAAATAGTTTTAGTAGTGGGGTCGGTAGATTGGCATTTCAATTTATGTTGGATTATATAGAGATGGTTGTGATAGAGGGTGAGTTCAGTAGGGTTTTCTTGGAAAGCTGGTACAAAAAAGGCAACGTTTCCTTATGTCATTTTTTACGTTCGTTTATACATTTTTCTATTTTGATTTTGTGCATATTTTCACTCGTGTTTTTTTTTTGCTGTTTTTAATCTGTTACCTTTCTTTTTTTTATTTGCCCAATCTTTAGCTCATTTTTTGTCTACTTGTTTATTAATTGTAAATTCAGGTTCGTTTCGTTTTCTAGTGTTAATTTTACTCTCGCTTTTCCCTCGACTACTGATTCGTTCCATTTCAGATACACAATAAACGGTTACAAATATAAACAACGAAACCGGATTAAATTTGTTATTTCAATTATTACGCTACTTCTGAAAAATAATCCTCTTTTAAAATCAAATAAATTTATAAGAGAAGCAAATTTGCTAGCGCCGTTGTTCTCTTGCATTTGTCGATCAGTATTAGTCGTATATAAAAGGACCACCTTTCCGTCGATCGTCCAAAGAACAACTTAAAATTAGTTTCCAAATACAATTGATTGAATTGAAAAACAAATTTCCTTTTGAGAACCAAATAAAAAATTTGGCTTTGAAAAGAACCGCTTTTTCCGTCAATCATCATTCACGCATTTTCTAAACATTGCTGGATAGACCTTTGTTGAATTGTAAATAGCTGTGGATGTCAACGAGCTAAATTCGAACGTTGCAATTAACGATAATCATCTCAACAATGAGTCAAATATCCAGAAAACCTTTTTTATTAGAGCTGAGCAATCTTAAAAAAGAACCGCTCTTTCCGATAAACGTTCACGCGTTTCTAAACATAGCAAGATAAAGAATTATAGTTGTCAGTATACGAGCACTAATTACTTATCGTATGGCAGGTGTGGGAAATCCAGCAAAGATAGGATATTCAAGCGCAGATGGGGCTTATTTATAATATTTTGCTAATTTCCATCAGTGTACTCTTTGAAAAGCTCTCTGACGAGAAAAAAAAAAAAAAAAAAAAAAAAAAAAAAAACGAAACAAACGGAATGAAACTATAGATAAATCTAATTACAAAAACACACAGCCCATTTCATGTGCTATATGTAGGTTAGAAAAGGTTAAAGAAATGGGAAAATGTTAGATTTAATTTTGGCTTTGAATAAAATAAACATGTTTTTGAAATGAAGCCAATTATGATAACTACTGATAAAATAGATAAATCTGTAAAAAGCTATCAAAAAAGGAAAGAATCTACAAAAACAAACGTTACTGAAGATTAATCAACTCATTTACAGGGATCTACCGCAGTGGAAGTGCACACGCACACACACACTCGTAATCCGTCACTGTTCTAAGATTAGCTGATTTATTAATTGATTTAGTGATTTATTAGTGTTTGATTGATTGATTGATTGATTAATTGACTATGATTGATTGTGATTGTTTCATTGATTGATTGAATATGATTGCTGGATTGATTGATTGATTGATTGATGATTGATGGATGGATGTATTGATTGATTGTTTGATTGATTGAATATGATTGCTGGATTGATTGATTGATTGATGATTGATTGATTGATTGATTGAATATGATTGCTGGATTGATTGATTGATTGATGATTATTGATTGATTGATTGATTGATTGATTGATTGATTGATTGATTGATTATTGATTGATTGATTGATTGGTGGATGGATGGATTGATTGATTGATTAATTGATTGAATGATTGATTGTGGTTGATTGATTGATTGTAATTGATTGATTGATTTATTAATTGGTTTTGATTGATTATGATTGATTGTGATTGATTGATTGAATCATCGATCGATTTAATCAATTTTTGTTGTAACCTTTTTAACTCAACATACATGATCGCTTTCCTGGTCTGGTGAGCCACGTTCTAAACTAATTCTAGATTCGTTTTCATTTTATTTTCGATGATATGGCGACTATTACTGAAATTATCATAAAAAACACACATTTGACGATGCTATTTTTTCCTTGCAGGGATCATATGGAAACATCTTGATAGTTAAACAACCAACGGAGAGAGGAAACCTTCTATAAATACTGCACGAAAACCATAGGACAAACACGGAAAGAACACGACAGCACAGAACAGAAAGCACCCTATAAAAAACGTCTGCGGATATTTTTTTTTTCATTAACAAAGGAAAGCAGCTCGATAGAGTCCAATAAAAAAAACGTTTTTAAAGAAAATGCATAAATGAAGAAATATGAGGACGCTTGAAGCAGAGCGCTTTTCTGAAATGGAAAAGGAACTTGTCCACTGCAATGTTGGGAATTTAGGTAAAGACTCTTTAAAAATATAAACTACAGTAGAGCAAAGAAAAGTTTTGAAGACCAATAATCATCCACTTAAAAAGAGCCTCACAAATACCATTCAAGAACCATAGCATATTTGAGAGACATAATAGATTGTTCAACAGCAGAAAAAATATTCCTCGTCAAAAAAGGACCAAAGACGTTTGTCCAGGATCAGAAAGGATCTCTCAAGATCAAAAACTTTACAAAGGTTCGTCACGGCTGAGAAAAGATCAGATAAGAAGGATTCGATCCAACAAATCAGAAACACAACACATCTTTAAAGACCAGAAAACACCTTTCAGGGGTTCAAAAGGAGTTCAATAGTTAAAACTCAAACTCATCTTAAAATTAAGGTAAATCAAATGACTTGACAAACGTCTGTCAAATCTAGTTTTATATATAATTCCTCAAAAAGGTGTACAGCAAACGCCTTGATATCCACTAACAAAAGAAAATGGAACCAAATGAATCTACATTCCTTAGAGGAAATTATTCAGAAATGTCTTCAAGATACGTGGACTTAAGTACAGCTGTACAAGTTTCGTTGCTGTCATTGGTTATCTTTATGGCAATTACATTAAATGGACTCGTGTGTTGGATCATTCATCGTAGTCCACAACTACACAATGTCATTAATATGTAAGTAAAACAACATTTCATTTTTGCCTTTTTTTGCGATACCTTGTCGTTGTTTGAGGACGATTTGTGAAGGAGAGAAGGTTGGGAGAACGAAAACAAAAAAAGGATTTTTTCAATTATTGATTTAATTTAAAAAAAAACTAATTTAATTTAGGACCAAGTACAGACGTTGAGTTTTTAATTAATTGCTGTTTGGAATCTTGCTAAAAAATCATTCCTATAATAACATATTATTGATTAACTGTTGATCAAATGTTTGGAAATTCAAAGGAGCCAAATATTGCATTGCTTATTTACAATATTGAGAGAAAATATTCGACGTGCCAAAAAGTCGACGTCGTCTCTTATAATATAGCTCAAGATTGTATGAGGATATTGAGGCCTAGGCAGGCCTCATTGCTTGTTTTTAAAAGTGACCCATCGGTGGATCGATAGGTGTCTGGGTGAATTGACTGATCGGCTGTCTGTATGGACGTTTAGATTCCTAAGTAGTAATTCTCAACTTTGTCAAGAGTTATCCTCATGCAAGATTGACAAAGCAGGTGGATGTAGCTTTCATTTTGCCTCACGCAATAAAACAGTTGGCTAGTAGCTAGATCAATCGATCAAATTTATAATAAACAATCACTAAAATCGATCATAATTTAATTTGAGTTTTGTTCAAGACAAAAATGAAAAATAAGGATTCAATTTCCTCGTCTTCCATCCTTTACTTGATCTTAATTCTTTTAACACCGGCGAGGCATGTAACTAACTTTAGCGCACGAAAAAGAATACAAATTCGGAAAGCATTTTCAAAATGTGCTTTTGAAAGTTTTTATTTCTTCTCAATGGAATTTGTGCAAAAAGTCAGGACCATTTGACAATTCATTAAGAAAATAGAAAGAAAATAGAAAGAAAGGGTTCATCCTAATATATATTGTATTGTATCAAATATAGGTAAATAACGATCGCGAATAGAAGATCTTCAGTTCTTAATCTTGTTCTGACTGGCGACAATAGGCGAGCTCGCTTGATGACACTAGGCTTCTATTTAGGGAAGCCTTAGACCATTGCAGCGACTTGACAACCGAGTTTGTCACGATAGTTTATGTCAAGAGATAATGAGCTTAGAGAACCTATCCCCCTTACTGGACTTGATGATGCACACATCATAAGCCCCTTTAAGTCTATTAGTTACCGCCGAGTTATTTTAATAGCGGAACGTGATAGGTCAGATTGACCTGAAAGGACATTGACGAATTTTGTGCTGATAAACTTAACAATGCTGGATATATTAACACGTTCCCCAGTCGTCTTTCTTTGAAGAATAAGGTTTTAGCAGGATTGCTAACAGTTTTTAAGCTGCTAGTGCTATTTTTAGAAACAATGTAATCTTAAAAGATAGCCTGGTTTCTAAAAATAGCACAAGCGGGGTTCTTGATGGTGTCCGGCGATAAGTTCTATTAGCTCATTTTCTCTTGTTTATGTTCAATAAACTGTTGGTTAAAACACATCATAAGTCCCCTTATTTTTTTCAGATTTATAATCAGCATGTCAATATCAGATCTACTACACGCTCTTCTTAAAATGTCTACAACATTGGTCTCAACACTCGAAAAAGACTGGTATCCACATAGCTCGATATGCTACGTAACCACGCCTTTTGGTGTTCTCTTCGGTGCCGCTTCGGTATTTAACCTTTGCGCAGTCGCAGTGAATCAATACTTCGTCATCGTCAAACCGTTTCACTATATGACTTTAATGACTCCAAAGCACGCCAAACGAGTCATAGCTGGATTATGGGCAGGCAGTGTCGTCATCTCGTGTCCACCCATCTTTTGGCGATCACCGGATATAATCTGCAAAAGCGGCGCGGTCTCCAAGGAGTACTACCACGCAGAAGTAGCCTACATTTGTGCACTATGGTTATTCGTTGTTATCATACCTTCAATTATTATGGCCGGTAGCTATGGAAACATTTTCTTCACAGCGCGGGAGCAGATTATGCGCATGCGCAGTGAGAATTCTCTATATCATCAGTCGAGCCATTCTAAGACACGCAAGAAGGAGATGAGAGTTGTCGCTTTGCTGGCGCTGATAGGTGGAATATTCTTTATATGCTGGGTGCCATTTTTTATCGTAATGACTTTGCTAAAATCTTCTTCTTTACGCGTGAACGTGAAGTACTTCAAAGGATTTCTGTTTTTGATGTACTCGAAATCTGCTATCAATCCTATACTTTATACGGTCATGAATCAAGATTTAAAGAGAGCGTGTCAAAAGCTTCTCTGTCCAAGACGATTAATGCAAAAAGAAAGCGCGAGGTTTATATCGAACAACAATGGCAATGGAAAACATAGTAATTGTAACGGACATGCTAAAAACCGTCCTGAAGCAATGCTTTTGGTTGATTATAAACCCAATATTATATAATACAGCTTGCATCAAGAGAAAATGAGCTAAGAGAACCTTTCGTCCATACTGGGCTTTGCACACATCATCAGCCCTGTTAAGTCTGTTTATTATCGTCGAGTTATTTTAAGAACGGAACGCGATTGATCAGGTTACCAGAGATGAAATAGACGAATTTTGTGCTGGCGTCGAAGATATATTAACATGTTCCCCAGGGGCCGGTTGTACGAAGCCTGAATAGCGCTATCCACCGGATAAAACGCTATCCAACGGATAAATTCTAAAGAAATCCTTTGGAGTGGATAACTTTATCCAGTGGATAACTTTATCCAAGCTTCGTACAACCGGCCCCAGTCGTCTTTCTCTTAAGAATAAGGTTTTAGCAGGATTGGTAACAGTTTAAAAATAGCCTGGTTTGTAAAAATAGCACTAAGGTTACTTTTGAAGGGGGCCTGGGAATATGTTCTCTTATAGCTCATTTTCTCGTGTTTGCATTTAGGGACCGACCGTTGATTACGTCGTGTGGGGGGATGGAGGTGTTTTTTTTTTCAATATTTTCTTGTTGGAAAAGTGTACCTTCTAAAAAGTTATTTTTTCAACAACATACCCCTTTATTAAAATGGATTTTTCAAAAATTGTGTACTGTTTGGATAATATGTCATGAAATCTTTTTTCGGTTAAAATCAAAATCAAACTGCCCCCCCAAGTTGTTGTTTAGAAAATATTAACCCCTCTTTTGAGAGTTTTTGAAAAATGTACCCCCTTCTTGCACAAAAACACCGTCCCCCCTCCCCTGCGATGTAATAAACGATCGGACCATTAGTAGGAATAATCAAAATTGGACTTTAAGTGTATAGCAAGACGTCATGATATGACTGTTAGGAAAATAGCTTTTTATTTATTTTAAGAAAATATTCACAAGAAATTTTTGAAACAGTGTACAATAAAATAAAATTGATTTATGCTAATTTAGTTTATAATTTCGTTTAGATTCATTTTAATAGCATATATCTATTTACAATTTGATTGATTTGATTCTGGAATTGTATTATAAGCAGTACTGAGACATTCAATCTTTCGAAAGATTTTTACACACACCCAATTGATCACAAGACATCAACGTCAGATAGCAACAATCTTTCCCAAGATTACATATACACAAAGATGATCACAAATCGGCATCAATTATATCTGGCTTAAACTATTTAAACATCAGACACTTCCACCAACAGACTTTTCTTACACAACACACATTTAAATGATCACAACACAATAATGTCACCTACGCCCGAGTATCAAAACTTTCTTTCTCAAGACAACACACAGCCAAATGATTACAACACTTCAACGCCACCTACATTTGAGTACTCAAACTACTCAAATATCAGACACTAACAGCTACCGTCTTTCTCACGACAACACACACCCAGATGTATACAACACACCCATGTTACTTATACATTGGTTCAGGCAATTAGAACATCAGACACCGACACCAACAGTCTGCCCCGAGAATATATAGAATCTTGTTCGTATGAATAGGAAACAGTACTGCTCAGTACCGTATCGAGGCCGTAGTTTCTAAGAAAACACTTTCCAACAGTGCTTCTCTGCATTCGCGTTACTGGACATTAAACAATAGATTCAAAGTGAGACTGGAGTGTATGAAATACAGAGAATGTACGGATTTATACCTTCCAGCCTCAGCGTGATTCGATTGTTTCGTGGCCAGTCAAACGAATGCAGGGAAAGTCTATTATCTACCGTATCGTACCGGTGTAGCTGTACCGTTTCCCACTTATACAAGACGACACAATACACCCAGATGCTGACAACGCATAAACAACATTTACACATGGCTTCAAAGCATTCAAACATCAGGTAGTGTCAGATAAAGGTTCCAATATGACAAGATCCCTCTGGACTGCCTCTTCCATTCACAGTGAGTCTTCCACCGGGCTAGATAGCTATGTATCGACGGGAGCCAGGTTTCTGTATTTAGCACATTTAGATAGGTCACTGATGATCGTCTGTGGTTTGAGTTCTACAGAAAATAACACCAAAACTGATTATCACCCGGTTTTATATCCATAACTCTTTTTATCATAATAGTTAAATTGGTGTCTTGCGCTTTGTTTCAACTGCAAATTATTTATGCGCCAGTGAACACAGGGCAGCATTTTTAAGTCCTGTGTTCTTTTAGTTTTTTTTCTACATCAATTTGTAATCATTTATCAAATTTTACGGACTACTCAACGATTAACAACTATATTCATCTTCTGGTATACTATTTTTATTTACTATTCTACATTATGCCTGATTTTGCGCCTGGTCTTCTCGCTGGTCATCGTCAACCATTGTCGACTCACCGTTCGCCATCATATAACGGCTCAAACATTGGAAATACGACATGGTTTAACAGCTTACCATCACTAGGGCCAAATGTACCTCACGGACAGATAAAATATCGATCATACCGTGGTCGAAGGGCTGGTAAAAAGGTGAAAGAAAGAGAATTACGAAAAACTTATGCAATTTTAACACGAATTACGGTTGACCGGTCACGACTAAAATCTGCATTTAATTATGATAATGCACTCAACCATGCGACACGCTATCCTCGAGAAAGGACTTTGGTTAACATTAAAGTTAATCAAGATCAACCACAGTCTCGCGATGTCGACTCTAATTTTGGATTGTGGAACGCTAGATCTCTGACTAAAAAATCGGCTACTGTTTGTGATGCTATTTTGTCAAATAAAATCGACATTATGATAATAACGGAAACATAGCTCAAGGACGACGCTCGGTCATCGCCGATAATAGCTGACATTACAAACTGTTTGCCCGATCATCAACTATTTCAGCAGTCAAGATCAACGAGAGGTGGTGGTGTTTGCGTCGTACTGCGGAAGGGCTATTCTGTCAAATACAATACTAACTGTACATTCAACTCATTTGAACACTTGGATCTACTTGTGCAATCTGGCTCGTCACACTTCCGTATCGTTGCTGTTTACCGCCCTCCTCCATCTAAGAAAAACAAGCTATCCGTTTCAGAATTCCTTGAAGAGTTTTCATCATTTCTTGAAACTACTGTGCTGCAGCCAGGCAACCTTGTGATAGCCGGAGATTTCAACTTCCATCTAGATGCAGTCTCAAGTAATGCTGATGCCGCTGCCTTTGCTGAGATGCTGTCATCCTTTGGCCTAACTCAGCACGTGAACACATCGACTCATGTCCGTGGTCATCTTCTGGACTTAGTTATCACCAAGTCTTCTGGAGCACTCAACATCATTCCATCTGTCTCTTTTGATTTACCATCTGACCATGCAATGATTACTTGCCGTGTTACTCTGCCTAGGCCCCGCCCAACAAGGGTATTGGTGAATCAACGCTTCCTTCGCAACATTGTAATCGATGAATTCAAGAAATCTGCTAGTTGTTCTACTCTGGTAGCTGAACCTCACGACGACCTTCACGCTTTAACAGAGCAATACAACTCAGTTTTACACGAACTACTCGATTATTTTGCACCTCAGCGTACACGCTTTGTGACTCTGCGACCTCATGCTCCATGGTTTAATGATTGTGTCAGGAAGGCCAAGGTTACCAGGCGACGTCTTGAGCGGAAGTTGCGTTCGACTACTCTCGAAATCGACCGACAGATCTACCGTGATTTCTGTGCAACCTACCAGCAGATACTTACAGACGCCAAGCATGTGTACCACAATAACAAGCTGAAAGATTTGGACCAGAAAGCACTCTTCAAAGAGGTTGATCGATTGGTTCATGGGAAAAACGTTAAGAGACTGCCATCTAACATCGAGAAGCCACAATTACCAGCTGCCTTCGGGGACTTCTTTAAGAACAAAATTGATAATCTTCGATCTGCTCTACCATCTAACTCTGACAGTCCTGTCTCCTATCCTGAACCAGTCTGCTCAGTCCACATGTCTGAGTTTACATTGCTAGAGCCGGATGAAATACGAACTATTGTGATGAATTCTCCAACTAAAACTTCCAGCCTTGACCCTATTCCCACTGTGCTTTTAAAGGAATCTATTGATGTTCTCTTGCCGGTCGTTACAAGAATTATTAATGGATCACTTGCTTCTGGTCTGGTTCCTAACAATTTCAAGACTGCTGTAGTATCCCCTGTGATAAAGAAGCCCAACTTGGATGCAGACTGTTTGAACAACTACAGACCGATTTCCAATTTGCCATTTCTGTCCAAAGTACTAGAACGCGCTGTTCTATCTCAGCTGCTGGCCTATCTTAATCTCCATGAACTATTTCCTCAATTTCAGTCAGCATATCGTTCATGTCACAGCACTGAAACCGCACTGCTTCGGGTACAAAACGATCTTCTGTGCTCTGTTGATGAGGGACATGAAGCTCTCCTGATCCTCTTGGATTTCTCAGCGGCGTTCGATACTATCGACCATGAGATTCTAATTGAGCGTCTTTCAACTAGGTTTGGCTTCAGTGGCACTGTCATCGCTTGGCTACGTTCCTATCTACATAGTCGAACTCTGTGCGTCAAAATTGACAACCTATCGTCATCTCCTTACACAGTCGAACAAGGAATCCCTCAGGGCTCAGTACTTGGTCCGGTTCTGTTTTGCCTGTATGTTTCTCCACTCGAGGACATCATTACATCACATGGACTATCGGCTATGACTTACGCAGACGACACACAACTGTACACTATTGTACGCAAACAACAACGAGACAAAGCTCAAACAACTATCGAGAACTGTATACAGGATATAAAGACCTGGTGTACTATCAACAAGCTAGTTCTAAACGACGGTAAGACAGAAGCATTGCACATACGCTCAAAGTTTTCACGTTCAACATTCACTGATATTACAATTAGTAATCTAACAATAACACCCAAGCCTGATGCTCGTAATTTGGGAGTAGTCTTTGACCAAAACCTCTGCGCCAAAAGTCAGATCAACAGCTGCTGCAGAACATCATACATGGCACTGAGCAACATCAGTAAGATACGGAAGTATCTAAACCAACAACAAGCTGAGAAACTGGTCCACGCGTTTGTTACTTCTAGAATAGATCAATGTAATAGCCTACTTTGCGGTGCACCTCAATACGAACTTCACAAGCTTCAAAGAGTGCTTAATTCTGCAGCCAGGATCGTTAAAAGACCTAAGCCTGACGAGAGTACCCAAGACGTGTTGCGCAGTTTGCACTGGTTGCCAGTTACTGACCGTATCACGTATAAGATACTGCTACTAACCTACAAGTGTCGAAATGGTCTTGCACCAACATACCTATCATCTTTACTAAACGAGTACAGCACTTCTCGTCGCCTGCGATCGTCCAATAAAGGACTCTTAACTGTACCTAGATCCAATTCAAGACGTATGGTGACCGAGCTTTCTCAAATGTGGCGCCAAAATTATGGAACTCACTACCATCAGACATTAAACAATCAGATAGTATTTCTACCTTTAAAAATAAGTTAAAGACATTTCTTTTTCGTATGACATATAGTTGCTAATAGGATATATTTATATTTATAGGAATAAGGATAAAAATATGGACACTATTCTGAATTAATACTTTAATATTGATGACTTTATTAATTTTTCTACACATCTTAATTTATTTTATTATTTTATTTGTATTTAGTTATAGTAATATTTTTACATTGTTAAAAGCATAGAGACTTGTGTATATATGCGTTTTTAAGAATTAAATTATTATTATTATTATTATTATTAAATAATCGATCACCAACATCCGACAATTTTTTTTGAAACAGGTGTATGCTTTAAAAGCGGGAGAGCTTGATATTTGTTATTTTTTTAATTCACCTTCGCTGCCTTGGAAGTAAGAGTCTATTTGCTGCTGCTTGATGATCTCAACAAAGTGCTGTACACACAAAAACGTTATAGAAGTGAATAGAAGAGCAACATAAACCATCATCACATCATCATTATTATTATCATCGTCATCAATATCACTCACATCATCACAACCACTATCAATATCACATCATCATCATCAACATCCTCGTCATCATTATCATTATTAATATCACTCAAATTATCACAACATTAATATGACATCATCTTCATCATCATCACTATCATAATCATCATCATCATCACTAGCCTGGTATTTTCTCTCGTTAATTTTTCCGGATGCAACGCAGGCTACATCATCACCATCACCATCACAATCACTACCGTCGTCACAGTCACTATCAATACCAGCACAACTGTTAGAATCATCATCAACAACACTATTATCACCATTAATATATCTTCATTGATAAATGAGAGGGGGAGCTAAGCCCGGGGGGTACTACCCTATATCGACTATACGGGGATGATCCGCTGAACAGGGTATGGTTTTTCGACCTTGGTGTTATGAACAGGGTATCCAATTCTACTCTATTTCTGATTTAATCCAAACTTCCTGTCGTACTCAGGGCCCACAAAAGGAGTGAAATTAATTTGCATTTGAGAAATCGGCAGGAATAAGATCGTTGACTTTAAAAAAAGATAAGAGCAGCATGTGTGTCTGAATTGATATATTTATACAAATCATATAATGTTCGTAAACAATTGAAATTTGTCATAAACAGGGTAACCCCTACAAGATCCCAGCGGAACACTCCTACCCAGATCTGAAATGAGTACCCCCCCCCCCCCCCGGGGCCCGGGGGAACTAAGCTATCCTTAAAGACGCAAATGTTTACCTGAACTATGCCAGCATCTGAGAAATGTATTCCTAGCCGATTAAGGATTTCAATTTCACCCTGACGATATAATACAGAGAAACGATGAGAGAAAAACTAGTAAATTACTAGAGTGCATGGGTTGCGTCGGTGTTTAAGTATACAAACAAACAAACAAACAAACAAACAAACAAACAAACAAACAAACAAACAAACAAACAAACAAACAAACAAACAAACAAACAAACAAACAAACAAACAAACAAACAAACAAACAAACAAACAAACAAACAAACAAACAAACAAACAAACAAACAAACAAACAAA
>OU974082.1:7788388-7964844 GCA_918843875.1 Diadumene lineata
ATGCTTGTAGCTTATATCTTATGGAGGATGACACTGAGAATTCCCGTGACTCTTTCGTCTAACAGTAGCGACAGTAATCAAAGAACTATTCTGCAAACTCAGTTTGTTTTGTAACCGAAACCCATAGAGCCCTTTCGACTCCTTCACAACACGAAAACGAATGATATAAGTCGAGTCTGACTAACTTTTTCACGGCAAATATAGTCTTGAGTTCGTTTCTTCGATCTACAAGCCATTTAGTTCCTTTTTGAGTTTGGCATTTACTATAGCATGACTAAATATCTGAAAATAATCTCTCCAACGAACTCAGTTGATAAAATATGACGCTAACATCATTAAATGATAATCGTTCTATAAAATGAGAGTACTGAATTATAATAACATTCATGGAGATGGACGATGAAAATGGATTATAATCAAACATTGCAGTCAATTTAATTTTCATCATCACGAAAATGGCTGTGAAGCAGTGGAGGCGCGCAAAGCATCCCGGTCTACACTGGGCCTTTAAAATCACACTTTTTCGGATTTTTGTTAAAAAAATCAATTTCTTTGCACTTTAGGGTAAAAATCGCACTTTTTCAAACTTTTTGTGTAAAAATCACACTTTTTTGCACTTTAAAAAAAATCACACTTTTTTTATTTTCCCCTGCACTTTTTCAGATGCCCTGGTTTATCTAACCTGCAATGTTTCCTAAAGCCCAGACAGCTTGCTCACTGACATTTGAATAGTCAGACAACAATAGCTTCACAAACAATGGCAAGGCACCTACAAATAGAAATAGCGATTGTCACAAATTCAATTTCTGTTTAAAGATAACTGGTACAAACAATTACTCTTACCACTCTCTGCAACAGCTTTAGTTTGATCTGAATTCCCAGAAGCAATATTTGTAAGGGCCCAGGCGGATTCAAACTGTAATAATGGACTGGAGGAAAAAATGATAAACAGATAAAACTTTTAAAATGCTAAAAATAATGTTTAAAATTATGTACATAAACAACACAGTCAACCGTAAAACATGGCTTCCAGTATGTATCTGATTAGGCCAGTTTGCTCATTCTTTGCGGCAGGCCACAAGAAAATGTGGGCTCTAGCTATGAGATTGGCCAATTTGTGTTGGATAACAGACTGTACAATAAGTCTGAATATACTTACAAGTCTGAATGTTCTAGATACTTGACCAAATAAGGAATAAGTCCTGCCCTAGTGTAATAGGAAAATCAAACTTACTGTTACTAGAGTATGCAATAGCCATTGCTATTTAGTAGTAATCAGCATTATTTAAACAAAAGGGAGTGGAATTAGCATGGAATATCTAGTAATCTTATATGGAGATTTAATGTGTGATGTAATTCCCCACTGCAAAAACGAGTAGGGACCTGGGACTAGAATGGCCGAGTAGGTCTGGACAGACCTCTTGGGTGGACAGAAACAAAATCTAATATGGCGTCTATAAAAATAAGTAACCCATGCGCTCAAAAACTACAAATATTTTTAATTAATCTGGCATCCCAGGAGCCTCATTACTTTAAGAAACATCTTTCTTATGCTGTTCAGTTAAAACCTGGTCGACATGTGGAGGATCCTGTTGTACTTCGAAGTAAATGAGCAAATTTCATGACAAGATACTAAGGTTGTTTTGGTTGTCCTTGATCGATGAATTTTATAACTTCCAATTGTATTTTCGATGCTAAACTACCGCAGTAAAGTTAAATTACTTATTTATCAATGTCTTCGTTTGATTTTTAGAGTTAAAGACTAAAAAATGTCTCAGGAATTAGATAAATAATAATGGATCATAAGATGGATCGCTTGATGGCTGCCGATACGATGGTGCAGTTAATCTCGTTGAAAAAGTTTAACTTTTAGCAACTCCAAATTAAACTTGTAAATATTATATACTGTGAATCAAATTTTATTGATTTCAAAGGATGTGCATGTTCCATATAGATAGTCTTCGCTCGATCTGCCTTTTTTTTTGCAAGAAGGCATGGATAAGTTCTTATTTGTCTAATCCGTTAGACTGTATGTAGTCTTTAACGGCAAAATTAAAACCAAGACTTCGATAAATACATAATGCCACTTTTCTTTTTGGTTTAGCAGCAAAAATACGATCGCAAGTTTAAAGATTTTTTGATCGAGGACAACAAAACAACTGTAGTACCTTGTCATGCATTTGTCAGTAATTTTCTACGAAGTATAGGCTCCTCTACATGTCGACCAGCGTTTTAACTGAACAACTTTACAAAGTTTAGGTGTTTCTTGAGGTAATGAGGCTCCTGGGATGTCAGATTTGTGAAACTGGTCGTAGTCTTTGAGCTCATGAGTTTCTTTTTTCTATATAGACGCCATACTGGATTGTGTTTCTGTCCACCCAAGAGGTCTGTACAGGCCTACTCGGCCATTCTAGCCCCAGGTCCCTACTCGTTTTTGCAGTGGGGAATTGGTCAGAATATATATATCCCAACCATGGAGGGATTTGATGCTTTTCTTATATCCACAAGAAATTCCAATTTTCAATACAAACTCAGCTGCAATTGGTTTAGTTCTGGCGACATGCCTCCTCTATGGAAATGCAAATATGGGTAAGGTATAACAATACTTCAGCTGACGTAAGCCTTTGTTTATCATGTGCCAACCAGGCATTGACTGGCCATTATTTCAATTGATGGTTTTTAACCATTCCCAGGAGATTGAGTGGAACAAAAGAGTCCACCAGTCATGGTAGTGGTCGTTTTCTTTTGAAAAGTCCACCATTATGGCTGCCGTGTCTATTGTTTAAATTGTCTCCTGGGAATGGTTGAAAACCATCAATAGATATTATTGTAGTTGGCACATTAGAATAACAATTTGTTTGTTTATAAACATGAAGTATCGCTATATTGAATTTTTTGGAAATAAACAATATGTCATCATGAAATAAGTAAGAGAATTGGTCAGTTACTACTAATATCATAAACATACTTGATGACATCATCTATGGGAGGGTTCTTTTCTTTGGATAACATCTTTCTTACTGATTGAACACTGACAAAGATTAAATTGTCATCTCCTTTTTGTAAATTCTACAAACAACATTATTATTAGTAATGGGAATTACATAGTTCGGGACAGACCACTGAATTTTTATGTGAGGAGGAGGAAGGGGGGGGGGGGGGAGGGGGGGGCTTGTATCATTTTTGGCTGTTTAGTACTTTTTTCTGGCCCTCACTGAGGTGTTGATATTATTTTGGTTGTTTGCTTGATAGTTTTTTAAGTCTTAAAAACTTTTTTTTCTAGATCAAGTCCTTGCTCTAGTCCCACCATCAGCTCTCTAACATTTTCCCATCTCTTACAGTAAGATGACTGCACTTTTCCATTTATTGCAAACTGAAATGCTAATCATCAATCACAACTATTTTTGTCTAAACCCAGCTACTCATACCAACTTTTGTATGTAAACACAATTAAGATGAATCATGATTGGTTAGTTTTCATTCACATGGTAATCTGAACTTTGATTGACAGGGACAAAAACACCATATTCCGACAAGTGTTTAGTGTCTGAGTTTGCAGAAAATGGAAAATTGTAGTAAATGTGCTAGCTGTATGAAAGCAAGAATTTTGAATTTTAACACACCTCCTGTTTATAAACATGGATAGAACTTAGTGAAACACTTATTGTGGATTTCACAAACCTTAGACTGCACCGATGTACTGTACTACTTATGAATTTCATTCACAACCTTTTTTCTTAATATTTGACAATGAATCTGACAACTTTGTTACCTAATTCTCACATCCCCAACTAACTGGGAATTGGCAAGGCCAAAGCTTCATGAAATCCACTGTAACTTAGGGCCGGCAGGTTGTACAAAGTTTTTTTATCCACTCCATAGAAACTCTTTAGAATTTATCAGCTGGATGGGGATTTACTCAGTGGATAGCACTATTCATGCTTCATACAACCGGCCCTTGCCTGTTTATTTAGTAATGAGGTTACACTACTTGATTGAATATAATATACTAAATAATCAATTACCTCTATAACTACTGTCAATGGTAATATCTGAATAACCTGTCAATGGACAAAAATAATGAGTACACATGTTGCATCAATTTTGCCTCACAAATAGGATGTCATTAACTAAAAAGTAGAAATGACAAAAACAATTTCAGGCCTTTTTGAAGCCTCTAACACAGGCAATCTTAGTATTGTTTCCCTCCCCCACTTACACCAGTTTGCCAGGGACTGTAGAGTGTGTTTTGAATTGCGAGGGCTAATGACCACTGAAGCAGAGAGTTTCTCAGTAAGTCTGGGGGCATTTTACCCCCAAAAAGTTTGAATTTACAACCCTCGGAAAGGTGATTTCCAACATTTTGCCAGACTTGAGAAGAGATGGATAGCAGAACTTACTCCTAAATTTTCAAAGAGCAACACACACACACAAATAATATAATAGTAATTCTCTGATTGGTGTATGGATATTAATTTTTATGGAAGTACATTTATTATTTCAAGAATGTTCCAATGAATAAAATATTTCAATAATGTTCCATGGCTAATCACAAGTAGTACACTAATGTGCTCTAGCAAATGCCAATTCTCAACGTGACATTGCAAACGTGCTGATCTGCACAAGTACAAATTTAAGCTTCTTTCAGTCGAGGCAAAGAAGGAACAATTTACAGGGTACCACACTCCTTATAAATGTCCTTCCCAGTCCACGATCGTACTTTAATAAACTTCTAACCTGCTGTTGTGAGTTGTGCTCTTTAAGAGGACTGGTCTCCAATTCTGTCAAATTTCGCCTCTTCAAGACTTGATTATCTCGGTTGGCCTGCAGAAATAACAAAATCAACGTTTCCATGGAGTTTTATAGAATATTGTTCCATTAGCTTATTTTGGTAATTAGATATTTTCGACAAATAAAAGTGAACAAGAGTTTCAACGGAATGTATTAATAAAATCGTTACAGCCGTCGGGCTCCACATGTTCTATCAAAGACTCGTGCTTTGTCCTATTTCTCGAAACCTTAATTCAGTAGACTGAATCAGTTCAAATCTAACGTTTTGCCCGACTCTCGAGTTAGCTGCCGTGAAGCTAAATTTATTAGTTAACGTAAACTTTCACACAACTTGGACGAAAATTGTATATTTACTTGCAATCAAATTCGTAGCGGGGACGTTTCATGACTACAAGTCATACATGTTAAACAGCCTGATTTCAGTTAATAATAATACCTTCCTTAATTCCACAGTTACGTCATTTCTTCTCCTTCGCATTTCCTAAATTCAAAAGTAACAAACAACATAAGCTTTGAGGTTTATAGAAGCTTCTGTAAGTCATTTCAATGTGCCAGCAGCGGGCTACGTTGTGCATAAAGTTGAACTTCACTATCTTCGACTCACCGAAGAATCTTTGCCTCGATTTTTGAAAGCTTTTATACGTGCAGTTGAATTTTCATCCATCTTTGAAAAAATACTTTGTGTAATACGTAAATCTGTACAAAAGTACGTTTTTTAAACCTTGATACAAAGCTTTCTTGTCTGTTGGTTTTAAAGTGAAAAGACTGCGAAGGTGTTTGAAAGGTTTGAATAACAACTTTCCCTCTCAATTGGTGGATTCAAATGTCAACCAATCAAAGACTGAGTTCAGAAACGGTTCTTTGTTTTGATTGGTTGATATTTTTAACTAAAGCATGTGCTCGCTGTGTAACTCACAGGAAGCCCACGTCACAATCACCTCATTTGGAAAATAATTCTGGAAGCTTTATAATGGATTCAAAGATAAAATCCAAAATACAGAAATATGTAACTATACAACTCAGGTGTTTCCAAAGCGCGGGCGCAGAATGACGGACATAGAAAACAAAACACCCCTGCCCTCCACCCCCCCAAAAAAATTGGACGAACGGACAGACGGGCGAAACCAAAAAATACCATAAATTAATAACAGAAGAACTCACTAAATTGAATTTCCAAAGGATGTAAACGATTACCAGTCAATAGTCCATTCTATTGCAAGAGAGCAACTATATATAACTTCAGATGACTGATAAGTTGAATCTTAGTGGAATTAATAAGGGAAGGACCATTATAAAACCAACGGGCCTCTCGGCTCTCTCTATCCTTTTTCAAAAATTGAATACCAAAGAAGTTTCATAAAAAGGGTGTGATTCAGCAGAATAAATAAATAAATCTCTATGAGGGACCAAAGAAAATTTAATAGTCGCAATTTAAATAAAACATAATCAAAATTTATCGTACTCTGCGTGCAGAGCCACTTTTCTCCCCCACCGAAAAAGCGAAGAGAAAAATAACTCTATTTTTCTCTTCGCTTTCTTGGCGGGGGAGAAAAGTGGCTCGGTACGCAGAGTAAATTGACCGCTGCCCCCTCAAAAATCTAATGGTTCATCCCTTCACAGCATATAATTGATTTTCATTTCATTTCTTTTCCCCGCTAATTCGTTGCGTTTAATTTCATGTATTTTAATGGTCACTCAATTTAATTCATTTTATTCTATTCTGCTTTGTTCTTTCTCCCTCCTTTTCATTTCATTTCATTTTGATTTTAGTAGAGTTATTAAAAAATAAGGCACGTCTAAATAAAAATAACATTTTGTCTCGAAAAATGTAGCGATTCGTACCAACTTGCACACTCAGCGCTTATACATTCGAAAAAGCTTTAGAATGAAACCATTTTGTAAATTGCTGAGCGACCGATAACTGAAAACATGCGCAGAATGTGCACATACAGCTAATTTTGATACAAGCAAGCCCAAAATCTGTCCGTGTTTTTCTGCAGTTGGTTTAAAGAATGGAAATTAGTGGATGTTCTTTTTTTCGATCCAATTAAATGTACTGCTATTTCAGATTCTTTTGAGCTAACCTCTTTGGAGGATTATTATTGATTTTTATTATTATATTAGTGAATAGATCATTTATTATAATTTTGTAAATTAACAATTGATAAATTGTCAAGCGCATCGACAAATATTGGGATGCGCTTAACAAGAAATAAATTATTATTATTATTATTATTATTATTATTATTATTATTATTATTATTTGCTACTCATCTGGTTCTTCCTTTATCAGTCTACCTTGACTTCCGCATCGGTGATTATTACACCTTATTACAGCACCCCATTACATTGATCCCCACTCTATCCCCCCTAACAAATCTTATATAGAATCGAACACTATGTTGAATATATTACAAATAAAGAAGAAAAGAAGACCCTTTCACAGTCGCAGAAATTTGAAAAATCGATTGAAAAAGGTACGTCACCAATTGGCACAAATTCTTGCTTTCCTCGTCAATGTAATGAGGTGCTGTAATAAGGTTTAATAATCACCGAAAACATAAAAATAAAGTCATTCGAAAAGAACTGTAAAGCGCAATAAGAGCACTAAATTGTAATACGCGTTTTCACGGGTTTTTGAAATTATGCCGACTTTGTGAAAAATATGACCAATTAAAAAAAGGTAACTAAAAAACCTTATCGACGTGCACCCTCTTTACAAGTTCTAATTACGACTCTGCAGTCAATAGCAAAGCATATCCCATGATAGTTATTTTTTAATACATGATGACTCAAAATGTACAAAATAACATCACATAAAAATTATAATAAACTATTTCAACTGGACAATCTTTTCAAGAGTAGCTGTATGTAGTTTACAAATGTGATGCAAACAGCCATATTGCCTTACATTTGCATCGGTACAATTACCATCTTCACGCCATCTTCACTCCGTAAGCAAACCCGGCGAATGGTACACTTGACTTACATTCACTTCACTTCACACTTTACTTCACTTCACTTACTTCAACATGGCTTAAAACCATTCAATCTTAGAAAATATAGTCTTAAATACTTTTATTTACAATGTGCTATACAATGACAAAAGTCAATTTGGTCTGTTCAGCTTGCTCTGATGCATAATTGCAAATATACCGAGATTCTTCTCCAAAGACGTCTTTACTTCTTGAGGGATTTTCTGATGAGTGCCAATCTCTGTTATGAGAGAGACGAAAATATTAATAAAGGGGCTTTCATTCATTAGAACATGGGGGGGGGGGGGGGGAATTCTTTTAGAAGCTTGGTAGGAGTGAGGGTTCACAATGATGAATGTGTTCTGAGGAGGGAGGGGTTAGGAATTTTGTGAATCATCATAGGGAGATTGTGATATCATTACTAAAATGCTAGGGGGGATGGATAATGTATGCAGACTGCTACATGAAATTTTGCCAGACCTCCCCCTCCCCCTGTTGTGCTAATAAATGAAAGCCCCCTAAGGTCATAACAAAACACCTCACAAAAAAATAATAATTATATACATCATTTTTCATGTTCCTGTATAATTGATATAGCTAGATATTTACATCTTCTTAAATTCCCCTCCTCTTTAATATATGGTTGTGAGACAGAATCATTGATGAGAACCACATACCTGTTTGTGTGCTTCTGTAGTTGCAGCTTTCTTATAGGGACGAAGTTCATCTGACCCAAAGCCAGGGATCCACATGTTCCAACTCCGCTCTAACAAAAACAAAAATACGATCTATCAGCAAAAATGTCCCTTTGATAGAAAGTTACTGTAATACATATTACACTTTGACAGCTTGGAATTACTGAAATTAACAAATAGATTCAAATTTTTGGTGCATCAGTACACTTATTGATCCATAATGGCGCCAAAATGTACAACTGGATGCCTTGACGGAAATCAGTTTAAATTTATTCTTAATAGACGCATTTGCTCTGTCACTCTTTTTTTTCTCGCTTCTTGTGACCGACTGATTCCTAAATATACTTCATTTTAGGGACGGCAAATATCTGAAATTGAGGGTGGGGAGGGTAGATAAAAAATTGAACTTAGCGTAATGTAATGTGATGTTATATTTTAACAAAAAGTTCAAGAATGACCATATTTTGGACCCACTGCAAAAATTTCTTTTTAACCGCACAAGAAATTTGATTTGATTTCACATGCGTAAGCAGGATGCTCAGTAACAAGGGTCCCAAACTACCTTAAAAAATCAATAAATCATCTCCCTTTCTACTGGGGGTGATATTTTGAACATAACAATAATTGTTATTAATTATTTAATAATGTCAGAGTTTTTAATCCAGATTTTCCATTGAGAAAGCAATTCACACGCCGGGCAAATCACAGCCAAGTCCTGGGCAAGAGATTCATTTTCGTTTTGCACAGAAAAATCTTCGTTTGGAAAAAAAAATGCTAGTTGAGGAACATACAAAATAAAAAAGAGCAAAAACTCTGACTTATGGAATCAGTCTAATCCTAAAGTGCTCTTAGTAATTCCCACAGATTAAAGAAAACTACTGCACAACACGTTTTAATATATTACCTAAATGAAGTTGAACATCTTTCACTTCTAATGTATTTGACTTCCTGTGCTTGGCAATTTGACATGACGCATTCACAACACTTTCAATAAAATCATCAGCAATTTGTAAAAGAAGCTGAAAGAGATTCATAGACATTTCAATTACCCTATCTACGTGCAGGTAATATCATAATCACTGGAAGCTCAATTTTTCTGTGAAGAAATATCAAAATTCCCCAAAAAGACAACCCTAACCTCTATTCTTTCCCAAAACATTTTTGAAATTGAGGCAAACATTGCAAGAATGTTTCTTGGCCTCTTGAACCTCCACCCCCTTTTCTTAAATTAAACAATTATTAATTAAACGTTATTCAAAGTTTATGTCAATTTTTAAACTAAAATAAAATAACAAGAACGGATTAGCTAAACATCAAGTTAGAAGTCAGGTTAAGTTAGGGTTGAGGTTAGGGTTAATTGTTTATTTTTTTCTCTTAATAATATTATTGCACAGGACATAAAGTCTCAGCAGAATTTAATTTAGGAACATAATTGAATAAAATTATTTATATGGATTATGGAAGGGGAGTAAGGTGCCACTGGCCTGGGCTTGTTCGAAACGTTTACTGACTGCTCCAACTCCTTTAGTTGGGCTTCCTTTTTCTCTTTTTGGCTTTCGTTTTCTATTGCCTGATTTCATACCGTGAGGCCTGGGGCAAATTTTCCAATTTTTGCCAAATAACAAATGAGTCTATATTTTGAATGCTCACATCAAAGTTCATATAATGTCAAAGTTTGGAGTTGATAGAGTAAGACAAAACATCCGGGTTTCATACATTTCTTTGCAAATTTGAAGGGCCCTAGCTCGCTCTGATTTCATTCAATCAATACGAACTCTTGGGTTTTTTAACGGTTGAGGTGGTCATTCAAAGTAGAGACTTTTTTGTTGATTCACATAATATAAAGGAAACTAGCCCCAGGAACTCTCGGTATGAAATCTGGCAATGGAACTTGGACTAGTGTAATATCAAATTGCTGCAATAACACTACTTACATCTTCAACATCATCATCCATTTGTTCCTGTGGATCTATTTCATGTAATAATTCTTGAATCCGTCTCTTTGTTAGTACTTGCTGTGGTTGGGGACTTGGTGTTTCCACACGATTGGTAATCCCTAAATGAGGTTTCAATACAAGCATTTAGTATTACTAATGAACTACTGTCTTGAAGATAATCATGAATACTGTTTATTAGGCATTTAATTACATTACCATTAGTCAAACACTACAGGCTGGTGAAGGGTTATATGTCACTCAAATAGAGGCCAGATTGGAAAAAAAGCGTTTTCCTTTTAATTATCTATTACAGTGTACCAAATAAAGATACTTAATAATCATTCCAAGGTTTCTCATTTCTCCATACCCCACTATGCAGTCCAAGTTGAATGGCAAACATTTATTAAATGTGTAAGAATTAAACAATAACTCATAATGATTGTAAAAAGTAAAAAAAAAGCATAATAAACTGAAGTCCTTAGAAACATCTTTCTCAGTGTACACAACACTGATAAAGAGTGAGATAGAGCTCCTTTGACCTACAGTATGTGGTGTTTCCATTAATGCATTTTATATATTTGATATTAGAGAATAATCAATATTGGGTCCTTGTGTTCATGGAAAAGGACCTGGTGATGATCATGTTTGAGCGATGTTTGTTTCTCAAACATAGATAAGGTTGTACCTATTTCCATTGACTTACCATCGAGATAAACTCCCTCATGTTGAGGAACGTTTGAGAATCTAACGTCGCTCAAATGTGGTCATACTCAGGTCCCCTTTCATGTCCACAGGGACCCCATATTAATTATTCTCCAGATATATTAGAAGTTTTACCTGCATGTGAGACTAGTGATTTTGCTGTGGTAGAAATAGTTGTTGATGGTGCGATGCTCTGTATTGACTGTGAGACGCTAATTCCAGTTTGAATCTTGTTTGGTGCTAGCTGTCTTTGTAATGGGACTACTGTTGAGGACGATTGACCAGCTAGCTTGATACCCGCCTGTACAGCACCTGCACAAGAACATCCATAGTTCAGTCACATATAATTAACATGATAGAGAGGTAAAAGAATGAAATTAATCACATATAATAATAATAATTCAAATACCATTTATCTCATTTTAATTAGTAAGTAATATCTTTGGAAGTAACAATTTTCTCAGGATCTTCAGGATGCAGGTGGTCTGTAGAAACACTGCTTTGTGCAACTGACATTTTAACTGCCTGAGCAGAATTAAGCCGTCCTTTTTTTGACAAAAAAACGTTGTTTTCATGTGTACAGAGGGTAAAAATGAAGAAAAATCTATCTAATCATCCACATAGTTGTGGCTTAGTCAGGCAAATTAGCAGCAAGATCAAAGCTACTGGTTTTAATCTAACAACAGTACTTGTAATCAATATCATCAGTACAATTAATTCATAAGATGAGATGTTAATATTACCTTGAGGGGTTTTCAGTCCTGATGTAACAGCTGCTACTGTAACAGGAGATGCCGATGTGATCATTCTTTGTCCTGGTGCAAGCATTGTCTGACCTGTAGCTGTTATTTTAGCTTGTTCTTGCCCTACTTTATGTTGTTGACTGGTGCTCACAGTTAATGGTGATGTCAGAACTTGTACTACAAAAAAGGATCTAGTTAGGTAATTATCCTTAGCAGTATAAAAAATATTAAGAGCCACAACAATCAGTCCACTCATTTCAATCAACCTACTTACTGAGGTGAGGCATATTTGCATTAATTCACATTGAGCATTTCAAATCAACACCTTTATAGACTAGAATACATTTAAATCTGTAAGCTTTTAAAATGATAGTTTGGTAAGTTCATCCAAGAGCTTAAACACTCAGAACATGTCATCTATAGATAGCAAATTCTGATTGTGTGTGCACTGTTCTGATTGTGGTTGCACTGTTCTGATTGTGGGTGCACTGTTCTGATTGTGTGTGCACTGTTCTGATTGTGTGTGCACTGTTCTGATTGTATGTGCACTGTTCTGATTGTGTGTGCACTGTTCTGATTGTGTGTGCACTGTTCTGATTGTGTGTGCACTGTTCTGATTGTGTGTGCACAGTTCTCCTTTTGAAAAGGCTTGCTACGTTTCTCTATCAACTTGCAGAAAAATAACGATCACTTCCAAGAAATTGCACCTGAATCATGAACACCGTAATCAAACATTGATTCCATTTGTCAATAGATCTTTCTTGGATGCACTTAACTGGTCACAAAACAATAGAGTTACATTGAGGCTGAAGTGTTTAAAATAGTGAGAATGTATGGATTTGTATGTGAATCTTTTGTTTTGTGGCCAGTCAAGCAAACATGGGGAACTTAAAAACTAGTAAAAAATACTAAGCAGGACTGGGTCGGTGTTTCTCTGACACTGTTGTAAATGTAATGATAACTTGGACACCGTAGAATGATGGTCGAGAAGACTTACGTCAGTTTTCTCGACCATCATTCTACGGTGTCCAACTTGTCATTACATTTAAAACATGGGGAAGGTCTATTCTGGATTATCCATTCACATTAGCATTCATTGTGAAGACTGCCATAATCAAGGGAAAACAGACCATCGTCCCAAACTCATCAAACTTTAAACCATCAAAACCATATTGTATCATCATGAAAAACAAAATCCTAAAGACTACTATTCACTGGACTAACACTGTAATTTGTGGAATAATATTGGAAGCAGCTCATTATTAATGTTAAAAACATTGATGTACCTGTGTGTGCTTGACTGCCTGTTTGGCCTTGACTCAGTGCATGGATTTGTTGTATTTGTGCAGTGGTCAGTGTGGTAGGATTTGTGACAGTAATCTTTGAGCCTTGTGGTAGAATAGTGACTGCACTTGTTACTGGTGCTGCTGCAGCTGGAACTATTCTCTGTACTGCAGACAATAACTGTTGTCCCTGGGCTAAATTCCCTGGTTGAGTTGTCATGGCAACTTGAGCATGGCTTGCTACAGGTTGTTGGTGTGTGATAATGACCTATAAAACAGATTTTAACAGTTTATGACCAAGACTGAGACTTAGGCCTTGATTACATGGTCATTTTCAGCTTGGGCTAGAAGGAAAACCTGTTTTCGTTTGCTGTGTTGCAATGTTCGAGAGTCCCCAATGTCCCCCTCAACCAGTAATGCAGGTCATGTCCATCCTTGTTGATAGGCCTAATAAAACTCTTGTTTATAAAAACAGATTACATACTATAAAAAATAATAGATTGTAAAAAAAGACTTCTCCCTATCATTAGAACAGGCTGGAAATATCGAAGTAACTAGGGCCTTACAAAAATGTTTTAATTCAATTTACCGCCAATAAGTCAACATGAGTGTTATATGCTGTACATTAATACAATAATTATAGAGATGAGTGAGTGCAAGGGACACGTAGGGTTAAAAAAAAGCAGAAACCCTATCTTGACATGGACACACGTCCTTAGGCATGGGTCGCATTGGCAACATAACTGTTTACATAGTCATCACCTCTACATTACAAACACGACCCTTATATCACAAATCAGGACATAAATATTGCCACAGTCCTTAGGCATGGGTCGCACTGGCAACATTAACTGTTTACATAGTCATCACCTCTACGATACAAACACGGCCCTTATATCACAAGTCAGGACATAATATTGCCACAGGCCATATTTATAAAGGCTTTGATTTGTTGTAAACGTGACCCCCACCTTACAGAAACATCCCAATGATGTAACAGATTCTCTGGCAATTGATCTTGCTGGAATACATGTTTTCAAACATAGAAAATAAATGTTATAAAGGCCAATCAATGAGTTTTGATGTTCGCTGTCTGACTGGACACCATACTTACGTCTCCTTGAGACTTGAGAAGTTTAGCATATATCAACTTGAGTTTCTCCAGTTCTTGCGCTTGTTCTGTACTGATTGGGCCTGGTCCAAAGCTCTAGGAAAGACAGCCCACCACAAAATAAAAATATTAGCAGACTTTCCTGCTTGGTTTCTAATAATGTTATTTATGAAGGGGAAACGTTTTGTCGAGTTTGACAAAATTCAAGATGGCGGACAATAGAGTCTATGTGTTCATGAGTTGAGAGTAAAAAAGCCATCACGCAATTCGAATCAAAAGCGAAAACTCGTCGTGTACTCACTTGGATACGTTGCGAAACTTCTTGAAGCATTTCCGGCACAGTCCTTCGTTGTATCACCCCACTGCTAGTCACAGGGATTCCTGGTTGTTGGGACTGAAATATAAGTTAAAATTTGTACACGATTATGTTAAAGATAACGAAGTAATTAGTAACAAACTCGAAGAAAAGCAAACGACATCTTACCGCCATGATGAATTGTGAGGCCTGGCTACAAAGTATTTTTTGTTCGACGAGGCCTGGTTGACGATGCTCGGTTGGAAGGTGATTTGATGATAGAAAATCTTCCTGAAACCTTGTTATTCTTCCAGATCTTCCTCTTTAAATAAGGCGCCCTATCTAACCAATATCTGACTATATTGGAAATCTCTATGTGTCAGAGCAGTGATCTCAGTCCGATCTATATTTCTCTGTGAGAGAATAGACGCCATCAAAAGTTTCATCAAAAGTAGCAGTATTTATATACAAGGTTTTTCGCCATGTCGCGGCAAAGTTCAGTACGGTCAGACACCAAGAAAGTGGTATGTTGATGGTATTTTAGAACTTTGCTAAATGCAAAAAAAGTTAACAGTGTTTTACGTTACTTTTGTCGTGTTAGAGTGGGGAACTATTTACATTGACATACGGTGCACTAGTAGCACAGCTCGTCAAAGATTATGAAAGTGCTCCAGAAGTTAACAAGCAATTGAATAAAATGTAAGTTCTCTTAATATTATTGTTACAGAATGGCAATCAAACAATTTCATTCTCTTGGCTAAATAGACCCCTTGTATGTGACGTCAAAGCAGCCCCATCGTGATGACAAATTAAAACAGAAGCTTTTTCCTCTATTGCGAGCTGAAATCCATTGTTTTGACCTCCGGGTTGAGCTGCATTCCAAAGAACTGCAAGGAGTCTATACTGGTTGTTTATATTGAATAACTATAGACATTTACCATAATGCTTTATTAGTCAATTGAAACCCCGAACACCCTCACCAGTGTTGAATTGATTGCATTTCCCTTTTGGAGCATTAAGCTTGATACGCAGTCACAATGGTCTGGAACTACCTAAAAGTTCTGAATCAACGGTTCATGGAGGAGCATGTAGGCAGCAAAGCCTGTCAGAGTGTTGGTCTCTCAATTCAGCGTTCCTTAGGTTCTATTCCCACCCTGGCCACAGAAAAAGAAATTGTATTTGTCTGGGTCCTGATTTGGTCAATATATAAGTTCTTGGCCATGCTTCCAGGTTGTGTATCACCAACTGGTGTGTCTCCTAGTGAATTGGGATTATTAAACAACATTCAGTTTCAATTTCAATTTGCCTTCCATCGGCTTCATGGAAGAACTGCCATATGTTAAAACAACTACTAGTAGTAACATCAAGTGGCTTCAACTTTTTTACTTTATGTTTCAGGGGCTATAATATAGGTGTTCGAATCATTGAAGACTTTTTAGCAAGATCTAATCAAGGCCGTTGTCATGATCTGAAAGAAGTTGCTGATGTGATAGCTAAGGTAGAGTGAATTTCTTGATCATAATTTAATATTATTTTCTATTATTACCATATGATTGTGATTTATCAGCATGGATGAGAATGTTTTTAGTATTGTCCCTCTACTGAATATAATTTTGTATGAAATCACATTGCTACCTTTTAAATCTGTACTTTGGCCATTTTGAAACTGTGCTTTTGAAAAAGATTGTGTGGCACAGATATAACAGTAAAAATACTCAACATATAAGAACCATCTTTCATGTTTGTGCATTCCGTATGTATGCATTAGGTCACATGATTTGTAGAGTAAAGATGTTACAAGGCAAGCAGAAGTTGTCAGTTAGAACACTTGTTTTATTTTGTTTTTTAATGGCTTTTTTGGCCTACAAAACACAACATTGAGGATGCGGGATGCCTAGCAAGCAACTTCCAGAGTTAGATTTATCAGGACCAGCATCTCAAGTAGCAAAAAGATGGCAGAAATGGAAAAGACCTTTGGAGTACTAATGGCAAAGGTCCAAGTCTAATCAATGCAAAAAAGAAGAGAGCTCAGTTACTACATTGAGACCTTGTCACAGACCATGAGCCACTAAAAGTAATGTATTCCAACAAGCCATTGGCACAAATGCTGTATTTTAAGGTAGTTATATCCAAAGCATTCAAGTACAAGATTTGCTGTGTGAAGTCCAAAGACAACACAGCTGATGCTCTTTCAAGGCTCACAAAACAGCAGCCTAACAAGTTACACAGAAGGGATGACGAGTATGGTATGCTCATGCTACCAGCCTGCAGTCAGTACCAGCAGTGATGAATGTCCAGGAAATCTAGTGCATCTTCTGAAGCTGAGGAGCTAAGAGAGGCAGATATGGTCACTACTGAAGGCAATGAGAATTGCACATGCAGAGAAGCAGAATTGGAGTGCTGAATTAAACAAATACTGTCGCACAGATCTAATCCTAACCCCAACTGGTTAAAGATGGTGATGTTGCTGAATATGCATACACAAGGTGTCGTGTTAGAGAAAGAAAGTTAGAAACATGGTACACTTTACTTCTGGGGAAGAGAAGCGAAAACAATATCTCAACTACCAGAGCATGACTGCATGTCATGTTGACCAAGTGCATCAGTGGAACACCAAACATGTAAAACAATTTATCCAACCCACAGCTTTCAAGTTCAGATAATCCAGTTGAGGTCAGAGAAAATGGATGTGATGCAGACCCTTCCAGAAGCAGAAACAGGTGCAAAACCAGATCATAAGCCAGATCCAAGCCCTGAAGAACCTTAGGGTGTTACAAGGACTTTGAAGACTCCAGAAAGGTTTAAGGACCATGTAATGAAAGGAGAGGGACTGTGAACTTAGATTTATTTCAATCAACAAAAAACACTGGAATTACATGTAATAGCTAAACAGAAATAGTCATCATTGTTTTTACATTTCATAGTAATTGAACATTTGACATTGATTTATTTAATATTAGTTCAAGAATACTGAGGTTTTATTCCCAATTTATAATACATGTAATTGTGTTTTGTTATAATCAGTTTAGTTTGTTGTAAACTAAACATTTATAGGAAGGGGGGAGGGGTGATGTAATGTATGTGGGTTCCCTGTGTATGTATTGATGTACCAATCAAAATATGTTATTCAATCAGTTGTTGCAATTTGATTGGCTAAACTTCGATATATATCCAGTAGACAATCTTTTTCAAAAGTACAGATTTAAACAGCCAAGTATATATTTAAATGATGCAATGTATATAATATATAGAATATGAGCAGGAGATCTATATGAGGATATAAATTACAAGCAAAAGTAAACCTCATTCAGATCAGGCATGAATAATGTGTATTACTTTTAGTTATCAAATGTCTGCTATTTTAGATTGAAAATTTTTAAATTAGATGTAATTTGGCCAAGATATTTTCAGCTACATCTTATGCAAATCAGGACAAAATCTGCATCAGTATTTACAGATGCCTTGTTCCTATGTTTAGCACATGCATCAATAACTATTAATTAATTCTATATTTTAGAATGGCTTCAAGACATTTCTTGGTGTCACACCTGTTGTTACCAACTGGAGCCCTGCAGCTGATGAATTCTCTTTAATCCTGGATAACAATCCTTTAGCTGACTTTGTTGAACTTCCTGATGGACTAGAAGGACTACTTTATTCTAACATTCTATGTGGCGTGTTGAAAGGGGCGTTGGAAATGGTATGTCATAGTGATTGTAGTGCTTACAGTAGTGCTTACAGTCCTTGTCTCTTCTCAACTTTGAGATCAAAACTAGTGAGAACTACTAGATTGGACACTGTTGGTGGTTTTAGCCAAACAGTAAATTCATTTTACTTCGAGGAAGGACTAATGTCCGCAGCGTCAGTATCATTATGTCACTAACAGTGTATAATTTTTCTACATTTTACAACTTTTATTAACTTTGTCTTGTTATGAAGTGATTTGTGTGATATGTAGTATTTATAAAATGAGAATAAGTATTTTATCAGCAGATAATTATGTAATATATACAATATGAGCGGCCGATCTGTATGGAATATACAATGTCAAGCAGAAGGCGAGACATTTTATATTCCATACAGATGGGACACAAATATTGTATATTACTTATAAAATGTCTAGATTAATGCAGCTATTCTAGAATAATGTTTTTGAAATTAGATTTAATTTGGCCGAGATATTTCAAACTAAACCTTATGCAAATCAGGACGATTTCTGTATAAAATATACAGATGCCTTCACAGTAGTGATTTTCTATTGTTCTGGGTTCATTGATTATTTAATAAGGATAGTTACAAAGTAAAGCCACATATCTATAGTGTTGATAAAACACAAATTCAATTTTTTAAATTGCATCTAAAATTCCAAACGTAAGTTTATGCATAACCTGAGGTCATTATGAAGATGCGGTATATACCATGTAGTAGGATGAGAGTCAGTTTATTTATCATGATTTTAATCTAAACATTTTCATGCTGTTCCAGGTTCAAATGGAGGTAGAAGTTTGGTTTGTACAAGATGTTCTGAGAGGTGATGACACTACAGAGATTAGAGTGAAATTCATCAAAAAATTAGAAGATGCTTTACCTGCAGGAGAAGACTAGAGTTTTGTAATTGACATTATATCATTATACAAAGGGACTGTTATATAATACCTTTGGGATGGACCATTAGAAAAGTGAAATGCAGGTGGGGTGTGGTGTTAAAAAAACTCAAATACAGTTTGAAAATTGAAAATATATATACAACCAAAACTCTGCAGAAAAATAAAACATACAAGCCCAAGCACCCAAACCTTAAAAAAGGCTCGCATAATTACCTAAATAGGCAAGCCAAAAAAAGTATGCAAGGTTGAAACCTCCCCACCACCTACCCCCTTCGTTTTTCTAATGGTCTGTCCCTCTGTTTAAAAAAACATGTTGTGAGGGAGAATGCTCATTGTTGAATGTGAAGTATTATTTGCAGTTGAAACTATGTGAGGCACCAAGGTAATTCAAACTATTATAAAATGAAGAGAAGAAAGTGAAAAGCATTAAAAACGTGTACAGTGAGAGCACTCTTACCATGTGTAGTTTGTTTTATTTTAAATTATGCATCCTTTTAGTGAATCGATTAGAAATATCTTTTAATTTCATCATTTTTTTTTGGGGGGGGGAGGGGGGATTTGAGTTAAAACCTACTTATTAGAGCCAGGGTTGAAAGGAGTAAAAATCTCAAAACTAAAAACCTAAATACAGAAAAAAAACCTTTAATAGTTACAGTATTGTCACTGTTATATTTTCATTGATAATTTGTTCATTTACACATTTTTTTCTTGAGAAAAACGTCTAACTTTCGCATACCTGCCAACTCCCTCCACTGACAGCATTTGAATCGGTTTGGCATCCTATAAACCATGGTTTTCAGCCTCAAAAATATTGTAATTGACTGATTCTTTTATTATATTTAACATTTATGTGTATAATCATACCATATTGATGATAGAATTACCTTGGAATAAGATCTTAGATTGTCCCACATTGGTGATTGATTTACCTTGTAATAAGATCTTAGATTGTCCCGCATTGGAGCATATAGAGAATTTGTCTGCGCATGTCGTAAGTTAATGGTAGAAGTCGCTATAATCACGCGAAAGAAAAATACCTTCTATATCCCCTTTAATCCCAATTCACAAAAGCGATACTTCAGCTGTCAAAAGTCTCTGTTCCAACCATACAGTGATTGGCCGTTATTTCCGTACGGCTTATTATAGTTCTTATTGGACATTAGCATAACAATTTGTTTGTTTATAACCATCAAGTATCTGCAAGATTATGCAATATGGCCGCTTTCACAACAAGACTAGGTCGTCTTTGACTGCCGATCAAAGATTTTGGCCAATACTCTATCGAAAACCAAAAGTATAATACTAATCTACGATTATTAAAGAAAGCATACCAAGGAAAAACTTAGCGGCGCACTACATTTAAGCTCGACTTTTCTTCAAATTTATGCGAAAAAATTGACCATAGAGTAAGACTGACAAATCTTCTCCGTGCTTGAGTTAAAATTTATATTTAGTGAAGATAGAAGTATATCAACAAAAGCCTGACCAGAAATTTACAAAATTTGGTGGTTCACCTGTGTTTTCACAATTATTTGGATTAATCAAGATCATTCTAACCTAATTTCAGGTTCGGTATTCAAATCAGTCGAAATTGCTTGAGAGGAGAAACACAACCAGGGCGTCAACAAATATCGCAATATCACATTTTGGCCAATCTTTCTTTAAAAAATAACAATGCTGTGATGTAGAATGTGGTTTGACGACTCGCATCAGTTATATTTAGCTTCGGCGCAGCCCCTCAAACATACCGCGTATCAAGAAGGAAAGTTGACCAAAACTTGCAAAATGCGCAAATAATCTGCTCATCAATCCACAAAATCGATCCTCAATAAGAAATCATTTTGTACCACACAATTCCCGTGACCTTTGATTGTTAATCTGTGGAAAAAGGTTTCTGCTACTTCTTTTATTTTGGCAGCAGTCCTCACACGAATACAGTAGGTTTGTGTTTTCTTCTTCGTTTTGCGGACTTTTGCTCAAAAATATTTTGAGATCAAAAACCTCCACATTTGCTTGACTTAGTCACAGCACCTTACAAAGTAATAGACTTTAAGTATCCATTTATATTTTCTTAAATTGAAGATCACTAAGATTGCGATTGGAACTCAAAAGTTCCCCGGTCTTAGAAAAAAATGTAAACATGACCGCGGGCTAAAATTTTCTGACATGCGTAGACAAATTCTCTATATGCTCCGCATTGGTGATTGATTTAATTTTTGAATGTTTATCTATTGAATTACAAGTAAAAAACAAACAAACATACAAAAACAAGATTCCCACAACAGCCGCGTTTTCCCTAATGGCAGACCAAGCTAACAAGGCTAACCTAGCGAACCAGGTCAGTGAGGGAGAAATAAGCCTGCCCCTAGACCATAGATGGCTAATACTACGTCCCGCTTCACTGCGATCTACCAATTTTCTCATACCTCCAACTCTTTTACGGCCACTCCATGTGGGAGTGAATATAATGTATTATTGTTATTATAATATGGCCGTGATTCCTGAAGTCTAGACACAAGCAATTGTACCATAGTGACCGCTTAATATGCCCTAACCCTATTCACACCTCTCCGGAGTACCTCAGGGGCCGGTTGCACGAAGCCTGAATAAAGTTATCCACTGGATAAAGTTATCCACTCCAAAGGATTTCTTTAGAATTTATCCGCTGGATAGCGATTTATCCGGTGGATAGCGCTATTCAGGTTTCGCACAACCGGCCCCTGAGCTGTTTTTTCTTAAAATTGAAAACATGAATTTCTTAATACTTTTCAGTGGTTTGTATTCTCATAAACGATCTCTTCTTTCAGGAATGTCTCTTCTCGTTTTCATTGTTTACTATAAAAGTAATTAAACTTTTAATGCAATAAGTCGTCAGAACTTCACGGCAAATTAACCAATTTGCATTTACCCTAGACCTAAACCTAACTCTAACCCTAACGCTAACCCTAACGCTAACCCTAACCCTAACCCCAACCCTCACGCTAACCCTAACCCTAACCCTAACCCTAACCCTAACCCTAACCCTAACCCTAACCCTAACGCTAACCCTAACCCTAACCCTAACGCTAATGCTAACCCTAATCCTAACCCTAACCCTAACCCTTACGGCCTTAATACTAAGCCGATGTTTAGGGTTGGCAGTCAGTCACAATTTTTTCTTGAAAATTTTAACTGGATTAATAGACGTTTTATAAATAAAAGTTGCGCAAAGTCAAAAATGCTTTCAAACAAAAACAAACAAATAAACAAAAAACAAAAACAAAAACATAAAAAAGCGAAAAAAAAAATGCCGCATGGATGATTCGACCCGATGTGGGACACGACTATGAACATAGGTTTGGTCGAACTAGCACGTTGTGCCATCGACCTACGCACATTTGAATGACAATAGAGCCCTAGCTCCTTTGGGAGATGTGTCACATTGACTACATATTTTATACTTGATGAAATCGACAGTAGCTCAATTGGCCAAGGGGTTAGTCGTACATAGTCTAGGGGCTGATTAACTTCTCCCTCGGTGGTGCTGATTGAAAAATCTGTCGGGATAGCGTGGATGAGGCCGAAATCTTCATCCGTAACGTAAACCGATTCGCTGCTCCAGCATCTATGATAGTCTCGGAGGAATCGTCCCATTGTTTTGCGAATTAAATAGAAATAATTGCAGTGATGGCCTGGTCAGTTGAGAGTTCGATCCCCACCTTAAGCACTATTTTTTTGGCGTTTTTTAATTTCATTTTTTGGCTCTGTTTCTTTTTCGATTTTTTTATTCTTTCTCTACTTCATCGTTGTTGCTATTGTTGTTGTTGTTGTTTTTCTTTGCTTTTCATCTAATGTTTATGACAATTTTAAATGTGTTTTGATATGCATTATGACTTGAACTGGTTCTCTGCATCTACATCAGATATACATGCAGTTGTTTCTTGGCAATTTTTATGTACTTTTTACTTTTGATTTACTGGAGTGTGAGACGACGGGCAAAAATGCCCGAAATATTAATGACAATGGTGAAGTTATCAAAACTATGTAGCTTTAATCACAATATATATTTGTCTGTTACTATTTTCTTGTTTGTCTACTTGTGTACACGACTTTTGGTTTGCTGGCTTGTTGCTTTTAAGGGCTTCAGTTATATTAATTGCTCGTACCATCATTATAGTCGTGTTTGTTGTTTTCCTGCATGAACCGAAGTCGGTTCTGTTAGTTTGCTGCGAACAATACTTTCTTTCGCTTGTCCGTATCATTGCACGCTTTTTAAGCCTTTCGCTCCTGGAGATTTTTGACGTTTTTAGGCGTTTTTTGACACATACAAACTTTTAGCTCGTCCAGAGCAGTTTGTTTTTTACTTCGATCAAGATTCCTGTGTTTTTGTGTTACCTGGGAGGCATGAAGCTGGTAAACAGGTTTAACGCGTTTGAAACAGGTTTTCAGTCTAATCAGAACTTTGACGAATTCGCATCATTCGTGATTTCGTCGTTGTTTTTTGCTACTAATTTGCCTGTAAACGCTTCTGGAACAGCATCATTAAGCTTTCTAGTTGTGATGAGTCTACTGTTTGAAAGAAATCAAGCTGGTGAGATGATTTCGAGTAAAAATGAGTGTTTTTTTCGCACTCGTGAATCTTGGCGACCGCTGAAGAAATCATCACCTAAAGACTGTTTTAGAGGCAAATTCTCGGACTGCCGCGGCTATTTTTGCAAGTTGTGGTGATAGAAGAACACAACAAGCTTGAAATTTCGGCAGAATTCCGAGGTAGCGTTAGACTTATAAAAAAGACTTGAAATGGGGGGAGGCTATGACGGGTGCCGAAAATTTGGTTGATTTCCCAGAATGCATTGCAGTCGTGTTTTTATGGAAACACGTGTAGTTCGAACTAGGCATGTTCTTAGGGCTTTAGCGCTGTAAGTGAAATGAAATAAAACTTAGTAGAAGGAGTGAATTTTTATAGGATATGAAACTTTTTGTTTGAAGACAAGGTTTTTAGCCAAAAAATTCGACCTGCAAAATGTGTGGTTTTCAACATCTGAAAATAGCGAAAAAACGTGATTTTTTTGCTTTTTAAGGTTTGAACTGTATGTTTTTGCCCAAATTGCTAGTTTCGTCAACCTGAATGGTACTTAAAAGTTAACCACATTCCTAGTGTTTGCTTTGAATGGTGATTTATGGCATGAATGACTCAATTCAGGAAGATATGATTTTTTAAAGCAAGGTAGTTGTCTACGGCCGGCTGAGGCCGGTACAGGAGCGAAAGGGTTAATTTGGTTCTGTCATACCTCGTATTGTGTTGGTTGTAATCTGTTTTTTTTTTTTGGGGGGGGGGGGGCGTGTGTGTGTGTGTGTTTGTTAGCTTGGTTAATGTTTTTTTAGCAGTTTTTTCGTTTTTTGTTCTTTGGCAATTCTCCTATTTTGTTCAATGCAAAAAAGCGGTTAAGCATTTGGAAGGATTATTGTTTGTAACCTGAATTTTACACTGCCTACAACTTTTCTTGCTTATTTATTTACTTTTTTTTTACTTAGCTTGATAATTTTGATATAATTTGTCAAGTTATTTTCTATTTCTTGCTAGCTAGAAAAGTTGAGAAATCGGGACGAGAAATTGAGAACTGATTTGAACTATGCAGGAATGTACCGAATTTTCACTGAACACAAAAACAGTGCCTTCCTTCAAGGTTTGTGGACTACATGTGTTTATTGCTCAACTGAAAAACAACAACAACAACAACTGGACATTGAGATTGGTATTATAGGGCGTGACTTGAAGTGAGGCAATAGTTACAGCTGACAACCGAATCGCCGCCAGAGCGACGAGAGTTTTTCGAAACTAAACATTTATTGGTACTAGCGCATTCTCGGTCGTAGACTAGCGTCAACTTTAGGTCTATATTATTTAGGATTCATCAAAAAATACTAGCCTAAGATCTGCAATGCTTTTACAAAACAACTTGTCCGCGATTAAAAAGATCCGTTAGAAAATCCGTTGCGTTTAGAACTGATAGTCATTTTAGTTGCAAAGTTATTTAATAAAAAAAATTAAGGTACTTTTAATTTGATTTTGCTTATTTTTGATTTTGATGATTATTAGCATTGTCATTATACTGTTGCATCAGTATGGACTTTTTCCATTTGTCCGTTCTTTCACCTTTCATTTTCTTCTTCTCGTCAATTTCAATTTCTTTGTATATTTCTTACTCATTTATTTCATCTTTCATTTGCACATTATTTATTTCATTTATTTTTAGAGCTACTTTTTAACTATTATTATATTCACGCTTCGAATAGATTTTTTTCACATAATCACTACTCATTCTGATTTCACCACATGCCTCAATCTCATTTTTAGCTATTTAATCATCCATTTGGTTATACATTTTTTCAAACATTCATTTGCTCATTTCATGTTATATTATTTTGTTTTTTTTAATTTGCAAATTGTTTATCATGATTATATGATAGCGCTTGCAAAGGATCATGGGAAACTCATCACAACTGCGGCATGGACTCCAGCCTTTTCCACTTCAAAAAATAATATTGAGAATAAAGACTTACACTAACCCTAGCCCTAACCCTAACCCTAGCCCTAACCCTAACCCTAACCCTAACCCTAACCCTAACCCTAACCCTAACCCTAACCCTAATCCTAACCCTAACCCTAATTAGAGTCCTCTGACGTGTCGCAGCAACTTAACCAATCTTGATGAAACTCATGTGGCAGGTACCTAAGGCCTAGGGGAGTACACCATAGGAGACCTATGACTTTGCGACCAAGCCTTCTAAAGTTATGACCCTTGAAATTCAAAAGGTACCCTACTTTAAACGGCTGTCACGTGACGTACGATGAGAAATTCTCAAATCTAAAACCTGAATCTTGTAGCTGAGATCCTGACCTTTCTAACGATATATAGTTTGTTGGTATTGGAGGTACCCATAGGTTAGCAAACCTGGCAAAAAATGAGGTTGACTTAGGGTACACACTATAGTCATGAGCATTTTGGAGTTTTTGCTCAAAAAGTACAAAATTACGGACATGAATAACTTTGGTTCAGATAAGTTGTTTCTAATGAAACTTTCAGAGTATGTTACTGTGGCCAATCGACACATGTCTGTGAATTTTGGTATAAAAAAATGCGCATGCGCATGCGCAATCGACTTTGCGATTTTCAGGGTTAAAATGCGATACGTCAGGAATTAGGGTTTCAAAGTGCTCGTAGGCTATTAATCCAATGTACACGAAAATCTCACCACGTGTAGACATTAGTCCAAAGTTATTAGCAATAGTTTTAATTATTTGGATTTATCTCAAATTGTGGTCTGAGGGTTGGTAGAAGTTAACCCTAACCTCCATGACGCAGCGTCAGATTTTCGTCGCTAACCCTGAAATTTTTATAAAAATTATTTTTACTAATAGAATTCAAAGCAAATGCTTTAAATTTAAAGAGATTGTTGCCCATCATGTATGCTATCGTATAAAATTATTTTTGATTTATTAAAAAATTCTGCGCATGCGCAAACGTTTTTATCAATTTTATTTTAAAAAATCTTGTAGCTTAGCAATCACGCCTTTTTAAAAATTAAAAATCGTCGAGCCTTGAAAACACATACTGTACTAAATGCTGAACAAGTTTCATGAGTTTCGGTTGAGTAGAAGTTTAGAAAAAGTTTAGTGAATCGTTTAACTTTCGACATCGGGTCTCGGAATTTTCGACCATTTGCGTTAAAAAAGTAGTTATACCAGTAAATCTCAATGAAATCTAACGAAACACACATGGGATATTAACTATTATTTTGTCTAATAAACTGTGGTATAATTTTGGAAAAATCTATTTTTGCGCATGCGCAGCAATTTTTTAATTAATATTTTTTTACAAGGCTTGTAACTTAGCAGCCAGGCCTTGTTTACCAAAAATAAAATGTAAGCATAGTACACACATAATGTTATAAATACTGATGGATTTGTATAACTTTCTGTTAAACTGAAGTATTGAAATGAATGGGTAACCCTTGATAACAGTATTAAAGTAGACAGTGTCCCAGTACCCCACCACAAGACTAACAAAAATCACCCAGATTGTTAACAATGATATATGCAAATGAACCAAATTATTTTTTGCAGTGAATAAGCAGTGGCACTGCTATAAAACAAAAAAATAAATAAACTTTTTGTAAACATCAACTACTTAGCAACCAGGCCTTTTTGTAAGGTTTTTTGACGTCATCATATCAAACAAATAAAGTGTTTATTATTTACAAATTATTATATGTTTTCTTGTAAACATGAGTGAGTTACAGATTTTTATTTTTTATGTCAAACAAGAGTGACTTGACTACCCCTCCCCCCACTTGTTCACTATTTCGAAGCAAACTACGATGTGACGAGACCAAAGACATTGACGTGAGGAAATTTTTAGAATATTTTAGTTGATTTCAATGGTTGTCGGCACCATTTCATGGATGGTCTCACAGTCAAGGCCAGCCCTCTCGGCAACAAAGTATGCATCGTCCCTGAAACCCACCACTAGACCTCTGCATGTCAAGTGTCAAGTCAAACAATTCATTTCTCGAACGTACTGCTTGAGTTGTGTGCGACTGGTTCTATTCAAAGGAATCATCTACACTGTAGCTTTTATCATCAACAGCACCAGAAACCTTGTAAAGAGCCCACAGTTCTACAAGTGCATCGTTTAACACGATGTTTCATACACTTTGCCAAGCTTCCATCCGCTCTAGTCACTGCTTACAAACATAATGTTCATCAAACCAATAGGTCCCTAGAGGATTCGTACATTAGCACAAAGTTATTAGCCATGGTTTTATTTAGTTTTATTTATCACAAATGATTGACTGATCGAGGGCTGCTTGACGTTAGTATCGAAATCACTGCGTCAGATTTTCTGTCGCTAACCTTGAAATCTTTATAATAACCTTTTTTACTAGTAATTATCAATACAAATACTCGAAAACTACAAAGGCTGTCAGTTGTCATGTATACTATCGAATTAAATTATAAGGAGTCTCCTTGACTGTAGCTTTCATCATCAACAGCACCGGAAAACGTGCCCGGAGCTCACGAATCTAACAATACATCCCCTAACATGAGCGTGCATAAACTCTGTTCACTGTTTATAAACACGATGTGCACCAAACCCATACACAGGTGCCTGTTGGTCCCACAAGAGGGTTCTGGCTCGATTTCAGATTCTTCCTTCAAGACAAAAAACATTTAGAAAGTTTCTAGCAACATAAAAGCCATAAAAACATTGAAATTACATACATTTACACAAAATGCGACCGCGTCATGCGATCACGTCATAAAATGCGATCACGTCAGCCAAAATGCGACTACGTCAGGTGGCTAATGCGACCACGTCAGTAAATGCGACGAAGTCAGCGATAACGTCAGATTTTGCTACTACGTCAGGCGATCACGTCAGGGACTATGCCCCTAACCCTAACCCTAACCCTAACCCTAACCCTAACCCTAACCCTAACCCTAACGCTAACCCTAACCCTAACCCTAACCCTAACGCTAATGCTAACCCTAATCCTAACCCTAACCCTAACCCTTACGGCCTTAATACTAAGCCGATGTTTAGGGTTGGCAGTCAGTCACAATTTTTTCTTGAAAATTTTAACTGGATTAATAGACGTTTTATAAATAAAAGTTGCGCAAAGTCAAAAATGCTTTCAAACAAAAACAAACAAATAAACAAAAAACAAAAACAAAAACATAAAAAAGCGAAAAAAAAAATGCCGCATGGATGATTCGACCCGATGTGGGACACGACTATGAACATAGGTTTGGTCGAACTAGCACGTTGTGCCATCGACCTACGCACATTTGAATGACAATAGAGCCCTAGCTCCTTTGGGAGATGTGTCACATTGACTACATATTTTATACTTGATGAAATCGACAGTAGCTCAATTGGCCAAGGGGTTAGTCGTACATAGTCTAGGGGCTGATTAACTTCTCCCTCGGTGGTGCTGATTGAAAAATCTGTCGGGATAGCGTGGATGAGGCCGAAATCTTCATCCGTAACGTAAACCGATTCGCTGCTCCAGCATCTATGATAGTCTCGGAGGAATCGTCCCATTGTTTTGCGAATTAAATAGAAATAATTGCAGTGATGGCCTGGTCAGTTGAGAGTTCGATCCCCACCTTAAGCACTATTTTTTTGGCGTTTTTTAATTTCATTTTTTGGCTCTGTTTCTTTTTCGATTTTTTTATTCTTTCTCTACTTCATCGTTGTTGCTATTGTTGTTGTTGTTGTTTTTCTTTGCTTTTCATCTAATGTTTATGACAATTTTAAATGTGTTTTGATATGCATTATGACTTGAACTGGTTCTCTGCATCTACATCAGATATACATGCAGTTGTTTCTTGGCAATTTTTATGTACTTTTTACTTTTGATTTACTGGAGTGTGAGACGACGGGCAAAAATGCCCGAAATATTAATGACAATGGTGAAGTTATCAAAACTATGTAGCTTTAATCACAATATATATTTGTCTGTTACTATTTTCTTGTTTGTCTACTTGTGTACACGACTTTTGGTTTGCTGGCTTGTTGCTTTTAAGGGCTTCAGTTATATTAATTGCTCGTACCATCATTATAGTCGTGTTTGTTGTTTTCCTGCATGAACCGAAGTCGGTTCTGTTAGTTTGCTGCGAACAATACTTTCTTTCGCTTGTCCGTATCATTGCACGCTTTTTAAGCCTTTCGCTCCTGGAGATTTTTGACGTTTTTAGGCGTTTTTTGACACATACAAACTTTTAGCTCGTCCAGAGCAGTTTGTTTTTTACTTCGATCAAGATTCCTGTGTTTTTGTGTTACCTGGGAGGCATGAAGCTGGTAAACAGGTTTAACGCGTTTGAAACAGGTTTTCAGTCTAATCAGAACTTTGACGAATTCGCATCATTCGTGATTTCGTCGTTGTTTTTTGCTACTAATTTGCCTGTAAACGCTTCTGGAACAGCATCATTAAGCTTTCTAGTTGTGATGAGTCTACTGTTTGAAAGAAATCAAGCTGGTGAGATGATTTCGAGTAAAAATGAGTGTTTTTTTCGCACTCGTGAATCTTGGCGACCGCTGAAGAAATCATCACCTAAAGACTGTTTTAGAGGCAAATTCTCGGACTGCCGCGGCTATTTTTGCAAGTTGTGGTGATAGAAGAACACAACAAGCTTGAAATTTCGGCAGAATTCCGAGGTAGCGTTAGACTTATAAAAAAGACTTGAAATGGGGGGAGGCTATGACGGGTGCCGAAAATTTGGTTGATTTCCCAGAATGCATTGCAGTCGTGTTTTTATGGAAACACGTGTAGTTCGAACTAGGCATGTTCTTAGGGCTTTAGCGCTGTAAGTGAAATGAAATAAAACTTAGTAGAAGGAGTGAATTTTTATAGGATATGAAACTTTTTGTTTGAAGACAAGGTTTTTAGCCAAAAAATTCGACCTGCAAAATGTGTGGTTTTCAACATCTGAAAATAGCGAAAAAACGTGATTTTTTTGCTTTTTAAGGTTTGAACTGTATGTTTTTGCCCAAATTGCTAGTTTCGTCAACCTGAATGGTACTTAAAAGTTAACCACATTCCTAGTGTTTGCTTTGAATGGTGATTTATGGCATGAATGACTCAATTCAGGAAGATATGATTTTTTAAAGCAAGGTAGTTGTCTACGGCCGGCTGAGGCCGGTACAGGAGCGAAAGGGTTAATTTGGTTCTGTCATACCTCGTATTGTGTTGGTTGTAATCTGTTTTTTTTTTTTGGGGGGGGGGGGGGGCGTGTGTGTGTGTGTGTTTGTTAGCTTGGTTAATGTTTTTTTAGCAGTTTTTTCGTTTTTTGTTCTTTGGCAATTCTCCTATTTTGTTCAATGCAAAAAAGCGGTTAAGCATTTGGAAGGATTATTGTTTGTAACCTGAATTTTACACTGCCTACAACTTTTCTTGCTTATTTATTTACTTTTTTTTTACTTAGCTTGATAATTTTGATATAATTTGTCAAGTTATTTTCTATTTCTTGCTAGCTAGAAAAGTTGAGAAATCGGGACGAGAAATTGAGAACTGATTTGAACTATGCAGGAATGTACCGAATTTTCACTGAACACAAAAACAGTGCCTTCCTTCAAGGTTTGTGGACTACATGTGTTTATTGCTCAACTGAAAAACAACAACAACAACAACTGGACATTGAGATTGGTATTATAGGGCGTGACTTGAAGTGAGGCAATAGTTACAGCTGACAACCGAATCGCCGCCAGAGCGACGAGAGTTTTTCGAAACTAAACATTTATTGGTACTAGCGCATTCTCGGTCGTAGACTAGCGTCAACTTTAGGTCTATATTATTTAGGATTCATCAAAAAATACTAGCCTAAGATCTGCAATGCTTTTACAAAACAACTTGTCCGCGATTAAAAAGATCCGTTAGAAAATCCGTTGCGTTTAGAACTGATAGTCATTTTAGTTGCAAAGTTATTTAATAAAAAAAATTAAGGTACTTTTAATTTGATTTTGCTTATTTTTGATTTTGATGATTATTAGCATTGTCATTATACTGTTGCATCAGTATGGACTTTTTCCATTTGTCCGTTCTTTCACCTTTCATTTTCTTCTTCTCGTCAATTTCAATTTCTTTGTATATTTCTTACTCATTTATTTCATCTTTCATTTGCACATTATTTATTTCATTTATTTTTAGAGCTACTTTTTAACTATTATTATATTCACGCTTCGAATAGATTTTTTTCACATAATCACTACTCATTCTGATTTCACCACATGCCTCAATCTCATTTTTAGCTATTTAATCATCCATTTGGTTATACATTTTTTCAAACATTCATTTGCTCATTTCATGTTATATTATTTTGTTTTTTTTAATTTGCAAATTGTTTATCATGATTATATGATAGCGCTTGCAAAGGATCATGGGAAACTCATCACAACTGCGGCATGGACTCCAGCCTTTTCCACTTCAAAAAATAATATTGAGAATAAAGACTTACACTAACCCTAGCCCTAACCCTAACCCTAGCCCTAACCCTAACCCTAACCCTAACCCTAACCCTAACCCTAACCCTAACCCTAACCCTAACCCTAATCCTAACCCTAACCCTAATTAGAGTCCTCTGACGTGTCGCAGCAACTTAACCAATCTTGATGAAACTCATGTGGCAGGTACCTAAGGCCTAGGGGAGTACACCATAGGAGACCTATGACTTTGCGACCAAGCCTTCTAAAGTTATGACCCTTGAAATTCAAAAGGTACCCTACTTTAAACGGCTGTCACGTGACGTACGATGAGAAATTCTCAAATCTAAAACCTGAATCTTGTAGCTGAGATCCTGACCTTTCTAACGATATATAGTTTGTTGGTATTGGAGGTACCCATAGGTTAGCAAACCTGGCAAAAAATGAGGTTGACTTAGGGTACACACTATAGTCATGAGCATTTTGGAGTTTTTGCTCAAAAAGTACAAAATTACGGACATGAATAACTTTGGTTCAGATAAGTTGTTTCTAATGAAACTTTCAGAGTATGTTACTGTGGCCAATCGACACATGTCTGTGAATTTTGGTATAAAAAAATGCGCATGCGCATGCGCAATCGACTTTGCGATTTTCAGGGTTAAAATGCGATACGTCAGGAATTAGGGTTTCAAAGTGCTCGTAGGCTATTAATCCAATGTACACGAAAATCTCACCACGTGTAGACATTAGTCCAAAGTTATTAGCAATAGTTTTAATTATTTGGATTTATCTCAAATTGTGGTCTGAGGGTTGGTAGAAGTTAACCCTAACCTCCATGACGCAGCGTCAGATTTTCGTCGCTAACCCTGAAATTTTTATAAAAATTATTTTTACTAATAGAATTCAAAGCAAATGCTTTAAATTTAAAGAGATTGTTGCCCATCATGTATGCTATCGTATAAAATTATTTTTGATTTATTAAAAAATTCTGCGCATGCGCAAACGTTTTTATCAATTTTATTTTAAAAAATCTTGTAGCTTAGCAATCACGCCTTTTTAAAAATTAAAAATCGTCGAGCCTTGAAAACACATACTGTACTAAATGCTGAACAAGTTTCATGAGTTTCGGTTGAGTAGAAGTTTAGAAAAAGTTTAGTGAATCGTTTAACTTTCGACATCGGGTCTCGGAATTTTCGACCATTTGCGTTAAAAAAGTAGTTATACCAGTAAATCTCAATGAAATCTAACGAAACACACATGGGATATTAACTATTATTTTGTCTAATAAACTGTGGTATAATTTTGGAAAAATCTATTTTTGCGCATGCGCAGCAATTTTTTAATTAATATTTTTTTACAAGGCTTGTAACTTAGCAGCCAGGCCTTGTTTACCAAAAATAAAATGTAAGCATAGTACACACATAATGTTATAAATACTGATGGATTTGTATAACTTTCTGTTAAACTGAAGTATTGAAATGAATGGGTAACCCTTGATAACAGTATTAAAGTAGACAGTGTCCCAGTACCCCACCACAAGACTAACAAAAATCACCCAGATTGTTAACAATGATATATGCAAATGAACCAAATTATTTTTTGCAGTGAATAAGCAGTGGCACTGCTATAAAACAAAAAAATAAATAAACTTTTTGTAAACATCAACTACTTAGCAACCAGGCCTTTTTGTAAGGTTTTTTGACGTCATCATATCAAACAAATAAAGTGTTTATTATTTACAAATTATTATATGTTTTCTTGTAAACATGAGTGAGTTACAGATTTTTATTTTTTATGTCAAACAAGAGTGACTTGACTACCCCTCCCCCCACTTGTTCACTATTTCGAAGCAAACTACGATGTGACGAGACCAAAGACATTGACGTGAGGAAATTTTTAGAATATTTTAGTTGATTTCAATGGTTGTCGGCACCATTTCATGGATGGTCTCACAGTCAAGGCCAGCCCTCTCGGCAACAAAGTATGCATCGTCCCTGAAACCCACCACTAGACCTCTGCATGTCAAGTGTCAAGTCAAACAATTCATTTCTCGAACGTACTGCTTGAGTTGTGTGCGACTGGTTCTATTCAAAGGAATCATCTACACTGTAGCTTTTATCATCAACAGCACCAGAAACCTTGTAAAGAGCCCACAGTTCTACAAGTGCATCGTTTAACACGATGTTTCATACACTTTGCCAAGCTTCCATCCGCTCTAGTCACTGCTTACAAACATAATGTTCATCAAACCAATAGGTCCCTAGAGGATTCGTACATTAGCACAAAGTTATTAGCCATGGTTTTATTTAGTTTTATTTATCACAAATGATTGACTGATCGAGGGCTGCTTGACGTTAGTATCGAAATCACTGCGTCAGATTTTCTGTCGCTAACCTTGAAATCTTTATAATAACCTTTTTTACTAGTAATTATCAATACAAATACTCGAAAACTACAAAGGCTGTCAGTTGTCATGTATACTATCGAATTAAATTATAAGGAGTCTCCTTGACTGTAGCTTTCATCATCAACAGCACCGGAAAACGTGCCCGGAGCTCACGAATCTAACAATACATCCCCTAACATGAGCGTGCATAAACTCTGTTCACTGTTTATAAACACGATGTGCACCAAACCCATACACAGGTGCCTGTTGGTCCCACAAGAGGGTTCTGGCTCGATTTCAGATTCTTCCTTCAAGACAAAAAACATTTAGAAAGTTTCTAGCAACATAAAAGCCATAAAAACATTGAAATTACATACATTTACACAAAATGCGACCGCGTCATGCGATCACGTCATAAAATGCGATCACGTCAGCCAAAATGCGACTACGTCAGGTGGCTAATGCGACCACGTCAGTAAATGCGACGAAGTCAGCGATAACGTCAGATTTTGCTACTACGTCAGGCGATCACGTCAGGGACTATGCCCCTAACCCTAACCCTAACCCTAACCCTAACCCTAACCCTAACCCTAACCCTAACGCTAACCCTAACCCTAACCCTAACCCTAACGCTAATGCTAACCCTAATCCTAACCCTAACCCTAACCCTTACGGCCTTAATACTAAGCCGATGTTTAGGGTTGGCAGTCAGTCACAATTTTTTCTTGAAAATTTTAACTGGATTAATAGACGTTTTATAAATAAAAGTTGCGCAAAGTCAAAAATGCTTTCAAACAAAAACAAACAAATAAACAAAAAACAAAAACAAAAACATAAAAAAGCGAAAAAAAAAATGCCGCATGGATGATTCGACCCGATGTGGGACACGACTATGAACATAGGTTTGGTCGAACTAGCACGTTGTGCCATCGACCTACGCACATTTGAATGACAATAGAGCCCTAGCTCCTTTGGGAGATGTGTCACATTGACTACATATTTTATACTTGATGAAATCGACAGTAGCTCAATTGGCCAAGGGGTTAGTCGTACATAGTCTAGGGGCTGATTAACTTCTCCCTCGGTGGTGCTGATTGAAAAATCTGTCGGGATAGCGTGGATGAGGCCGAAATCTTCATCCGTAACGTAAACCGATTCGCTGCTCCAGCATCTATGATAGTCTCGGAGGAATCGTCCCATTGTTTTGCGAATTAAATAGAAATAATTGCAGTGATGGCCTGGTCAGTTGAGAGTTCGATCCCCACCTTAAGCACTATTTTTTTGGCGTTTTTTAATTTCATTTTTTGGCTCTGTTTCTTTTTCGATTTTTTTATTCTTTCTCTACTTCATCGTTGTTGCTATTGTTGTTGTTGTTGTTTTTCTTTGCTTTTCATCTAATGTTTATGACAATTTTAAATGTGTTTTGATATGCATTATGACTTGAACTGGTTCTCTGCATCTACATCAGATATACATGCAGTTGTTTCTTGGCAATTTTTATGTACTTTTTACTTTTGATTTACTGGAGTGTGAGACGACGGGCAAAAATGCCCGAAATATTAATGACAATGGTGAAGTTATCAAAACTATGTAGCTTTAATCACAATATATATTTGTCTGTTACTATTTTCTTGTTTGTCTACTTGTGTACACGACTTTTGGTTTGCTGGCTTGTTGCTTTTAAGGGCTTCAGTTATATTAATTGCTCGTACCATCATTATAGTCGTGTTTGTTGTTTTCCTGCATGAACCGAAGTCGGTTCTGTTAGTTTGCTGCGAACAATACTTTCTTTCGCTTGTCCGTATCATTGCACGCTTTTTAAGCCTTTCGCTCCTGGAGATTTTTGACGTTTTTAGGCGTTTTTTGACACATACAAACTTTTAGCTCGTCCAGAGCAGTTTGTTTTTTACTTCGATCAAGATTCCTGTGTTTTTGTGTTACCTGGGAGGCATGAAGCTGGTAAACAGGTTTAACGCGTTTGAAACAGGTTTTCAGTCTAATCAGAACTTTGACGAATTCGCATCATTCGTGATTTCGTCGTTGTTTTTTGCTACTAATTTGCCTGTAAACGCTTCTGGAACAGCATCATTAAGCTTTCTAGTTGTGATGAGTCTACTGTTTGAAAGAAATCAAGCTGGTGAGATGATTTCGAGTAAAAATGAGTGTTTTTTTCGCACTCGTGAATCTTGGCGACCGCTGAAGAAATCATCACCTAAAGACTGTTTTAGAGGCAAATTCTCGGACTGCCGCGGCTATTTTTGCAAGTTGTGGTGATAGAAGAACACAACAAGCTTGAAATTTCGGCAGAATTCCGAGGTAGCGTTAGACTTATAAAAAAGACTTGAAATGGGGGGAGGCTATGACGGGTGCCGAAAATTTGGTTGATTTCCCAGAATGCATTGCAGTCGTGTTTTTATGGAAACACGTGTAGTTCGAACTAGGCATGTTCTTAGGGCTTTAGCGCTGTAAGTGAAATGAAATAAAACTTAGTAGAAGGAGTGAATTTTTATAGGATATGAAACTTTTTGTTTGAAGACAAGGTTTTTAGCCAAAAAATTCGACCTGCAAAATGTGTGGTTTTCAACATCTGAAAATAGCGAAAAAACGTGATTTTTTTGCTTTTTAAGGTTTGAACTGTATGTTTTTGCCCAAATTGCTAGTTTCGTCAACCTGAATGGTACTTAAAAGTTAACCACATTCCTAGTGTTTGCTTTGAATGGTGATTTATGGCATGAATGACTCAATTCAGGAAGATATGATTTTTTAAAGCAAGGTAGTTGTCTACGGCCGGCTGAGGCCGGTACAGGAGCGAAAGGGTTAATTTGGTTCTGTCATACCTCGTATTGTGTTGGTTGTAATCTGTTTTTTTTTTTTTTGGGGGGGGGGCGTGTGTGTGTGTGTGTTTGTTAGCTTGGTTAATGTTTTTTTAGCAGTTTTTTCGTTTTTTGTTCTTTGACAATTCTCCTATTTTGTTCAATGCAAAAAAGCGGTTAAGCATTTGGAAGGATTATTGTTTGTAACCTGAATTTTACACTGCCTACAACTTTTCTTGCTTATTTATTTACTTTTTTTTTACTTAGCTTGATAATTTTGATATAATTTGTCAAGTTATTTTCTATTTCTTGCTAGCTAGAAAAGTTGAGAAATCGGGACGAGAAATTGAGAACTGATTTGAACTATGCAGGAATGTACCGAATTTTCACTGAACACAAAAACAGTGCCTTCCTTCAAGGTTTGTGGACTACATGTGTTTATTGCTCAACTGAAAAACAACAACAACAACAACTGGACATTGAGATTGGTATTATAGGGCGTGACTTGAAGTGAGGCAATAGTTACAGCTGACAACCGAATCGCCGCCAGAGCGACGAGAGTTTTTCGAAACTAAACATTTATTGGTACTAGCGCATTCTCGGTCGTAGACTAGCGTCAACTTTAGGTCTATATTATTTAGGATTCATCAAAAAATACTAGCCTAAGATCTGCAATGCTTTTACAAAACAACTTGTCCGCGATTAAAAAGATCCGTTAGAAAATCCGTTGCGTTTAGAACTGATAGTCATTTTAGTTGCAAAGTTATTTAATAAAAAAAATTAAGGTACTTTTAATTTGATTTTGCTTATTTTTGATTTTGATGATTATTAGCATTGTCATTATACTGTTGCATCAGTATGGACTTTTTCCATTTGTCCGTTCTTTCACCTTTCATTTTCTTCTTCTCGTCAATTTCAATTTCTTTGTATATTTCTTACTCATTTATTTCATCTTTCATTTGCACATTATTTATTTCATTTATTTTTAGAGCTACTTTATAACTATTATTATATTCACGCTTCGAATAGATTTTTTTCACATAATCACTACTCATTCTGATTTCACCACATGCCTCAATCTTATTTTTAGCTATTTAATCATCCATTTGGTTATACATTTTTTCAAACATTCATTTGCTCATTTCATGTTATATTATTTTGTTTTTTTTAATTTGCAAATTGTTTATCATGATTATATGATAGCGCTTGCAAAGGATCATGGGAAACTCATCACAACTGCGGCATGGACTCCAGCCTTTTCCACTTCAAAAAATAATATTGAGAATAAAGACTTACACTAACCCTAGCCCTAACCCTAACCCTAGCCCTAACCCTAACCCTAACCCTAACCCTAACCCTAACCCTAACCCTAACCCTAATCCTAACCCTAACCCTAACCCTAACCCTAACCCTAACCCTAACCCTAACCCTAACCCTAACGCTAACCCTAACCCTAACCCTAACCCTAACGCTAATGCTAACCCTAATCCTAACCCTAACCCTAACCCTTACGGCCTTAATACTAAGCCGATGTTTAGGGTTGGCAGTCAGTCACAATTTTTTCTTGAAAATTTTAACTGGATTAATAGACGTTTTATAAATAAAAGTTGCGCAAAGTCAAAAATGCTTTCAAACAAAAACAAACAAATAAACAAAAAACAAAAACAAAAACATAAAAAAGCGAAAAAAAAAATGCCGCATGGATGATTCGACCCGATGTGGGACACGACTATGAACATAGGTTTGGTCGAACTAGCACGTTGTGCCATCGACCTACGCACATTTGAATGACAATAGAGCCCTAGCTCCTTTGGGAGATGTGTCACATTGACTACATATTTTATACTTGATGAAATCGACAGTAGCTCAATTGGCCAAGGGGTTAGTCGTACATAGTCTAGGGGCTGATTAACTTCTCCCTCGGTGGTGCTGATTGAAAAATCTGTCGGGATAGCGTGGATGAGGCCGAAATCTTCATCCGTAACGTAAACCGATTCGCTGCTCCAGCATCTATGATAGTCTCGGAGGAATCGTCCCATTGTTTTGCGAATTAAATAGAAATAATTGCAGTGATGGCCTGGTCAGTTGAGAGTTCGATCCCCACCTTAAGCACTATTTTTTTGGCGTTTTTTAATTTCATTTTTTGGCTCTGTTTCTTTTTCGATTTTTTTATTCTTTCTCTACTTCATCGTTGTTGCTATTGTTGTTGTTGTTGTTTTTCTTTGCTTTTCATCTAATGTTTATGACAATTTTAAATGTGTTTTGATATGCATTATGACTTGAACTGGTTCTCTGCATCTACATCAGATATACATGCAGTTGTTTCTTGGCAATTTTTATGTACTTTTTACTTTTGATTTACTGGAGTGTGAGACGACGGGCAAAAATGCCCGAAATATTAATGACAATGGTGAAGTTATCAAAACTATGTAGCTTTAATCACAATATATATTTGTCTGTTACTATTTTCTTGTTTGTCTACTTGTGTACACGACTTTTGGTTTGCTGGCTTGTTGCTTTTAAGGGCTTCAGTTATATTAATTGCTCGTACCATCATTATAGTCGTGTTTGTTGTTTTCCTGCATGAACCGAAGTCGGTTCTGTTAGTTTGCTGCGAACAATACTTTCTTTCGCTTGTCCGTATCATTGCACGCTTTTTAAGCCTTTCGCTCCTGGAGATTTTTGACGTTTTTAGGCGTTTTTTGACACATACAAACTTTTAGCTCGTCCAGAGCAGTTTGTTTTTTACTTCGATCAAGATTCCTGTGTTTTTGTGTTACCTGGGAGGCATGAAGCTGGTAAACAGGTTTAACGCGTTTGAAACAGGTTTTCAGTCTAATCAGAACTTTGACGAATTCGCATCATTCGTGATTTCGTCGTTGTTTTTTGCTACTAATTTGCCTGTAAACGCTTCTGGAACAGCATCATTAAGCTTTCTAGTTGTGATGAGTCTACTGTTTGAAAGAAATCAAGCTGGTGAGATGATTTCGAGTAAAAATGAGTGTTTTTTTCGCACTCGTGAATCTTGGCGACCGCTGAAGAAATCATCACCTAAAGACTGTTTTAGAGGCAAATTCTCGGACTGCCGCGGCTATTTTTGCAAGTTGTGGTGATAGAAGAACACAACAAGCTTGAAATTTCGGCAGAATTCCGAGGTAGCGTTAGACTTATAAAAAAGACTTGAAATGGGGGGAGGCTATGACGGGTGCCGAAAATTTGGTTGATTTCCCAGAATGCATTGCAGTCGTGTTTTTATGGAAACACGTGTAGTTCGAACTAGGCATGTTCTTAGGGCTTTAGCGCTGTAAGTGAAATGAAATAAAACTTAGTAGAAGGAGTGAATTTTTATAGGATATGAAACTTTTTGTTTGAAGACAAGGTTTTTAGCCAAAAAATTCGACCTGCAAAATGTGTGGTTTTCAACATCTGAAAATAGCGAAAAAACGTGATTTTTTTGCTTTTTAAGGTTTGAACTGTATGTTTTTGCCCAAATTGCTAGTTTCGTCAACCTGAATGGTACTTAAAAGTTAACCACATTCCTAGTGTTTGCTTTGAATGGTGATTTATGGCATGAATGACTCAATTCAGGAAGATATGATTTTTTAAAGCAAGGTAGTTGTCTACGGCCGGCTGAGGCCGGTACAGGAGCGAAAGGGTTAATTTGGTTCTGTCATACCTCGTATTGTGTTGGTTGTAATCTGTTTTTGTTGTTGTTTTTTTTGGGGGCGTGTGTGTGTGTGTGTTTGTTAGCTTGGTTAATGTTTTTTTAGCAGTTTTTTCGTTTTTTGTTCTTTGACAATTCTCCTATTTTGTTCAATGCAAAAAAGTGGTTAAGCATTTGGAAGGATTATTGTTTGTAACCTGAATTTTACACTGCCTACAACTTTTCTTGCTTATTTATTTACTTTTTTTTTACTTAGCTTGATAATTTTGATATAATTTGTCAAGTTATTTTCTATTTCTTGCTAGCTAGAAAAGTTGAGAAATCGGGACGAGAAATTGAGAGCTGATTTGCACTATGCAGGAATGTACCGAATTTTCACTGAACACAAAAACAGTGCCTTCCTTCAAGGTTTGTGGACTATATGTGTTTATTGCTCAACTGAAAAACAACAACAACAACAACTGGACATTGAGATTGGTATTATAGGGCGTGACTTGAAGTGAGGCAATAGTTACAGCTGACAACCGAATCGCCGCCAGAGCGACGAGAGTTTTTCGAAACTAAACATTTATTGGTACTAGCGCATTCTCGGTCGTAGACTAGCGTCAACTTTAGGTCTATATTATTTAGGATGCATCAAAAAATACTAGCCTAAGATCTGCAATGCTTTTACAAAACAACTTGTCCGCGATTAAAAAGATTCGTTAGAAAATCCGTTGCGTTTAGAACTGATAGTCATTTTGGTTGCAAAGTTATTTAATAAAAAAAATTAAGGTACTTTTAATTTGATTTTGCTTATTTTTGATTTTGATGATTATTAGCATTGTCATTATACTGTTGCATCAGTATGGACTTTTTCCATTTGTCCGTTCTTTCACCTTATCATTTTCTTCTTCTCGTCAATTTCAATTTCTTTGTATATTTCTTACTCATTTATTTCATCTTTCATTTGCACATTATTTATTTCATTTATTTTTAGAGCTACTTTTTAACTATTATTATATTCGCGCTTCGAATAGATTTTTTTCACATAATCACTAGTCATTCTGATTTCACCACATGCCTCAATCTTATTTTTATCTATTTAATCATCCATTTGGTTATACATTTTTTCAAACATTCATTTGCTCATTTCATGTTATATTATTTTGTTTTCTTTAATTTGCAAATTGTTTATCATGATTATATGATAGCGCTTGCAAAGGATCATGGGAAACTCATCACAACTGCGGCATGGACTCCAGCCTTTTCCACTTCAAAAAATAATATTGAGAATAAAGACTTACACTAACCCTAACCCTAACACTAACCTAGTTGTGAATTTTCAATTATCAAATGTGAATACTGCGTAACTCATTAAAAAAATAGCTAGTATGTAGTTTTGAAATTTTAACTTGTAGATAAGTAAGTACACTGACGAATTCATGCATTCAAGCGTTTTATTTTCAATAACAACAGAATCAAATTAAAAACACCCAAACACATAAACATATCAACGATGGATAAATATCTTACAAATACAAGTAAATTTAACAAATCGAACATAGATTTTCATTGTCTGTCTTGTTATTGATCATAGTTGACGTCAAAAAATGTTCAAAACTCAAGTGGAACCACGAGCGTAGCGAGTGGTTTCACTGCAAAGTTTTGGACATTTTTTGACGTCAACTATGATCAATAACAAGACAGACAATGAAAATCTATGTTCGATTTGTTTTTTACAACACTAAACTGATCTAAAACAGTGCAAGTCATGAAACAAACGATTCACGGCCAACTTCACGACAAGTTGTAAGCTTATAATATGCAAAAATATCCAATTTAGGCGGAAAAGTAAAGAAAACATTTTGCAATTTTTAAACTTTTAGAAAGCTAGTCCTTTTACAAAGATAATTCAACCAGATATTGAATGAAAAACAAAGCCGATTAGCTGCCGAGAGTGCCACAAATGAACGGCTTCATGCAAGTCCTCCACAAACAAGCTCACAACTGATGCGATGCAAATTTTTTTCTTATTCTAAAATAGCTAATACTTAATAATTTTTTTTTTAATTACGGAAAACAAAGGTAAATTTCATTCATAAAGCGATGCAACGAGGTGTGCTAGCGACCAAAAAAACATTTTGAACTTGATGTTTGTTTGAAAAACTACCGAAGGCATGGTTTGAAGTTTTCCGATAAAGATGAACAAAAACTGCAGGCAAAACACAGTTTATCAATTCACAATAACATTTATTCAATATCTTACTTACATAATGGTAATTTCCATCGATAATTGGTTCATTTACACAACTGCTCAAGCATTTCCGAGGAAATATATTTGTCTGCTGACTGAGCATTTTTTCGCATGAAGAAAGTTTGAGCGATTTGTCAATAACGAGGTTCTGACGTCATCTATGTGTCTGTCCTCTGAGTGAACATGGCTCTCGACCAATCAGCGCGCGAGAATTTACTCGAGTGTTGTAAAATTGTTTTTTTTTATGGATGGATAGCTGTGGAACTCAAAGTCACATAAACCCTCCCCCAAAGCAACATTTTTTTGTCTTATCCAAAAACACGTGATCATTCCCTCGGGTCGGATGCTGCACTTACGGAGGATTGAAACATGGCCGATGATGACTTAAACGAGGTCAGGTCTGCCCTTCTGAAAGTGGCAGATCGCCTTTCGACTTTACAGCGAGAAAAACCAAAGACTGAAGGTGCCGTTTTTCTAGTGAAATAGTGAATGTAGCTGTTAATTGCGATTGTAAAATGTACTGAATGTACAGCAAAAGTTGACCATGAAAAGCACGTGCTTATCATAGAAATGATTATTTTCAAAAAGAAAGAAAAAAATACTTACCAGTTACAATTTTGACGGGAATTAAGAAATCACCGTGCAGCCATCTTGTTTTTCTAGATCACGTGGAACAAGACAAAAAAATATGCTTTGGGGGAGGGTTTATGTGACTTTGAGTTCCACAGCTATCCATCGGGGGTACGGAAAGTTACCTTTTTCTCCCGTCCCCCTACCCAACAGTGTTGGAATTGGTATTTTATGAGCCCGCGTTGACTGGACGAAAGTGGCATGCGGAAGGATGTTCGATTGTGAGAAAGTTGAATGTTGAATTCGTTAAAGTACAAAGTTCGATTGCAGAAACATCGACAATATTCAGAAAACTTGCAAGTCGGACTATGAAGCAAAGGATGTTGGATTCTTGAAACAACAAAGTTGAATGTCCAATTATAAAAAAAGGTCGAATAGAAGAAGTACAATGTTGAATTGAGCAAGTCGAATTTTGGCGGAAATTGAACGTCATACTAAATTTGCATTTCCATCCACTCCCTGAATTGGCAGTCCTACTTTGTTCACAAACATCTTGTGTGAAAAGTTTTTTGTCGTGAATAGTTGATAAATCTGCATTGATCCTACAGCTCTCCGTGGTATGAATATTCCGTAAAAATTGATGAATGAACAGAGAGAAATTATCTTCGTGAGTCGTGTTCGTCTTGCTGTTCACCTCTTTTGAATTGCTGTAAATGCAGCGCGTATTTGTTTTGTTTTTGTTTTTATAAAAGTGTTATCGCCGTCGATTTTACTTTTAAAAGTAGATTAGTCGATAAGTAATGACTGAAAAACGCCACGAAGAATCCATGAAGAATACGGTCTTTTTTACCATCTGACAAACTTGTCAAATAAACTCTTCCAGAAAATGCAACTTGTAAAATCTCCAGCTTTGAATGACTCTTGATGAATTATGACAACTCTGCATGACTGCACATTTGGATGGTTAAAAACAGCGTCATGAGCGACTTTTACCCATTTTGTCAATGAAAATATTTTGAAGTAGCTTTTCATCGTTGAATCGTAGTTACTTTTCTTTTTCACGCCGCGGTCTTTGTTTCTCTTTCTTAGTCAAATCTCTTCAAGCCGTCAGCTTAGCTTTACCATTTCCATGCTCTTTGTCCAGTGTAGAAATACATTTTGTAGAAAAATTTCAGTGAACTGCAAAAAAATATTTTTGCGTCCCGACTAAAACCGGTCAGCGTTTTCGCGCGGCAGTGGTACACGGACGTTGTACGTATTTTGGAAATCCGGGCTTCCTGTGGTCGATTTGAAATGAGCTTGATGGTTTACCATATTTTCTTAATTATGGTGCTCCGCTTGCGCGGGCCTTCGGCCCGCGCGGAGCTCCGCTATTACATTTGAACGAAAACACACAACGAATTAAATGAGCAATACTCAACCAGGTAATGTCTGCAAGGCCCGACAATGTTAGAAATATTGTAACATCCATGTATTAATAAGCATGTGTCATAGAGCACTAATTTTATTCTTTCTCAAAAGACTTTCTACAATGTCTTTCTAGCGTTTGATGTCTGGCTTAGATAAATAAATTGCCAAACATTTTGAGATTTCGAAAGTATCAGCGTAGACACCATAATAGCCTCATGTCATGTCTGCCTTACTTATTACGGTATTAACGAGAGAAAATACCATATGTAACGCATGCTACAATTATCAAGCTTTCAGAAAATGTATACTTTATTGAAATTTGTTGTAAAGCGCGAGATCTATAGATACTGAAGCGCTCACATGTAGAATTTCATCCACAGGGTTATATATAACCACTTAAAATAATTAGAGTTTTAAGACAGTAAATTTATTGGCATGGAGATATAACTTAAATCAAGCACTCTATGGCCGTTTGATAAACTCTGTATTTTATTCCATTGTATCCTTTTTAAAAGCTAAGAAAGCCAAGTGCAAGCTCTAAAATGCCGAAAGACTATACACAGGACCCTAAAAACCGATGTCCACTAAACGCCTTATAGCTTGCGACCTATAATAGATAGTACTATATAAGTATAAATTTTCTTAAAGCTGAATAAATGGAGATAACAATGGTATAAAAATTATTTTGATAAAATTAATTAATTCGTTTAGATAAGTGTTTTGTTAGTTTCGACCTCTCCCCTTCCACAGGACCACGGGATTATAATCGACTGTGTTGAAGTACTGAACCGATGTAGCTTCATATGTCGAAAAATGTATGCCAAAAAAATTTGTTGCGCAACAAAACCTTTGCTCCCTAATTTTGCTCCCTGTTTTGCGCATCATATTTTTCGCTCGAAAGCGTTGGTACAGACGAGGTAGCTTTACTCCGGGAGCATGTTGGAGAAGCGTATTTTGTGGACATCGGATTTTAAGGCCAGTACACACGAGGGAGCTTGTTCCCGCAACACGCTCCCGAACATGCTCCTGGGTCATTTTGCAAGACCAGTACACACGAGGGAGCTTGCTTCCGCAACCCGCTCCCGCAACATGCTCCCGAGCAAAGCTCCCAGGGCTCCCGTTGATAACAGGGTGTTTTCACCATGAAGGGATCACTACCCTGTATAAATAAAAGTGTTTATCTTATCTATCCATCGTCTGTACCAACGATTTCACGCAAAAAAATATGTCGCGCAACAACGAGGGAGTTTGTTCCTGAAACACGTTCATGCAGTCGTTTTGCTCCTGGACTTTGCTCCATCATATTAAACCATTTTGAGCATGTTGCGGGAGCAAGTTCCCTCCTGTTTACCGGCCGTTAGGGTACCTTGATAACTTAAAGCTACTATTTAACATTAGTAATGAGTATTTCAATGGTTTTAGCAACAGAACACATCTGTGAATATTATTATGTACTCCATATTTATTCTATGTTAGCCTTTCATTTCCATCAATCTTCCGATGAACTGCTGTATGGTGACTGGCTAGCACCTTTCTTTGAACTAAAAGAAATGAAAATAAGATTTAGCTGTCATATTACAATCGTACGCGCCGAACCGTGGCCGTGGTCAAATTTTGGGGTGAGTGTTTAAGGTAGTTCGGGACCCTTGTTACTGCGCATCCTGCTCGCGCATGTGAAATCAAAGAAAATTTCTCGTGCGATTAAAAAGAAATTTTGCGTTAGAGCCAAAATATGGTCATTCTTGAACTTTTTGTTAAAAAATAACATCATAGCATTACATACGGGCCTCAAAAGCAACTAGTGCCCATTCTCGCGCGTCCAAAACATTGAAATCATCTTATTTTCCGCGCGGTTTTTGCTTATAGCTACAAAATTAGCACGGTGACACCCAATTATTTTTCCATTTTTATATTTGGCATAAACCCAGCTTTAAAATTTTGAAATAAAAAATATATGGTCTTCGTGACTAAAACATGGTAATTTTGACTTTTTTGTGGTAAAGTGTACAAAAAATTAATGAAGTTCTTCATTTAAATCTCCGTAAAATATCTCAGTCGATGTCTTTTCCAACGAGTAAATTCATGAGAACTATAGCGAAGGGAGCATTTTGTCAGACTCTTATAGCAGATTTGTGAAAAACTTTCAAATTTGTTCGCAACAATATTATTTTCAACAAATTTGATGTTACTTCTTTTAGTTGAAATGGGGCAAAAATGGGCCTATTACCACCCCCGCAGTTCCAAAATAAGCACGGCGACCCCTATTTTTTATTTCATTTCTGTTTTTTATATGTGTCAGCCTTTATTCAGAAAAAGTTTAAGAAAATTCTATCGGCGGGAAGTGTGGATCCCGAACTACCTTAATTTCAACTGTTTGGAGTTTTAGAAGCAATTTATAAAATGCGAATTCATGCTTTATCGGCGCTATGGATACTGGGCTTCGCAATGATTTAAGAATTTTCTCGGGATAATGCCATTCATTTTTTTATCCATTGACTATTTCGAAACCGGAAGTCATCAAACTTGGCAAAACGTTGTCTAAAATGTATGGCGGTTGGCCAGGGTTCGGCGCGGACGACTCTAATGGTAAACACATATTCTCACAACAATAAATATATTCAAGAATGACATGTAAATCTACACCAACATATGATATATTATACGGAAACTATTCTCAGTAGTCTGTTAAGGAGACAATCCCTTAACATTTCTTATTCTCTTCCATTTCTCATTTTATCTTGTTTTCAGTTATTTCCTGTTTAGTCAACTGAGATAGCTGTGTGCATGCAATTACTGGATGGATGATTGATGTTTTATTCTTTATTATCTAAGGAATGTTTTAATGCATTTACTTAGTGCTTTTATCTTCTTAGTTTGTTTATCCGAATCTGATTGTTATGATTTTAGATATCAGATTGGGTTGCATCCGAATTCCATCACATCTTATTGTGCACACACAGTTGTTTCATAGTTTATAATGAAATCTACTTCTAGGTTTTGCATATTTCTACTTTATGGTTTTGCTTATTTTATGCAAGTGTTTCTTTTGTATTGTTGCATTAGTTCTCATTAGTTTTACGCGTCAAGTGTAGACCTTGTGTGACTATAGCTACGTCATAGCACTTGAATGGCTTTCGAGTATTGTGTACTAGCCAATCATGGTGTAGCTGGGTCATACATGGTGTCACAGTATAAAAGTAGCTGTAGCGTGTAATTAGTTCAGTTATTAGTAGTTGTAGAGTTGAGTTGAAGACTTCAGTGGTTGCTGAAGTTGTTGTTGTGGATTAAACACGTTAAACTACCACTTGGCTAGTTCCCTCAGTGTGCTGCTGCCAAAAGCAAGTTCACAATTGGTGGAGAACCCGGGTACTGATTAAGGTTAGTTGGGTTGTCTAAGCATGTATTGTGAATCAGCTTAATTTTTAGTATTTTTTTTTCTTTTGTAAATATGTACATAGTTTTATAATATATTCTAATGTAACGTGTGTTTCTTATTGCCAAACTGTCGCGCCCGGTAACACGGAGCCAATCTCGTTGCACAAACTGTACAAAAATGGACGAATTGACGGCTCTGCTCAATAGGTCTTTTGAACAGTTAGAAACGACATTGAAAACAATACACGATAAAAACAGTACTGACCTACAGTCATTACAGACTTCACTAAATACTGAATTGCAACCTCATGTTAAACCATCTAGCGGCGCTTTGGGGAGTAGTCTCCCAACCTTCCGGGGAGAAACGGATGACCCACTACAGTTTGTGCAGAAATTTTCGACCTATGCAGATTTTCACGGCTGGTCGGACGACCAGGCGCGAAAAGCTTTTGCGTTTGCTTTACACGGCGAGGCGGCGCTTTGGTACATTTCTCTTGATGAAGAGCAAATTCGGTCAGTCAAGGACATAATAGAGTTGTTTAAGGATAGATTTTTGTCAGAAACTGATAATTTTGTGTTAAGACAACAGTTAACTAATCGCAAACAATTACCGCACGAAACTATTTTGCAATACGCATCAGATGTGAGGCATCGCTGTTTACGTCTTAATTTACAACCAGGAGAAATTCTTCATTTTTTTATTCAGGGGCTTAGACCTGACATTCAAGAATTTGTGATTTTGAAGCAGCCCAAAACGTTTGAAGAAGCGCTCAATTATGCCAAATTGCGTTGTTCTGTGCCACGCACTCAAACCTTTTCGGCACAAGACGTCATGGCAATTCAAAAGTCATTTGTAAAGGAAGTATTTAGCAAACAAACGCCACCAAAATCAACTCCTTCTGTCGCAAGTGTTGAAAAATCTTTAACGGCTGAACAAGTGCGCAACATTATTCAGCAAGAATTACATCGTCAAACACGACAGTCAGATTATAGGCCTAATCGTCAATATAACTCTAGACAAAATTTCCAGAATAGGCGCCCAAATTTTAATCCGCGCTCGAATGTTTCTTTTCGCGATTCGCGCACTACGTTTGGCAATATCATTTGTTCGAATTGTCGACGGGTTGGTCATTTTGCTCGAGAATGTCGCGAACGGCGTCAAAACACAAATTTTCGTGTTCCAAATTTTCAAGCGCCTAGGCAACAATTACGCCCTAGCGGTGCGCCAAACACTTTTCGCAATGATTCGCAGGGAAACTAGATGCGCTTCGAGACAATCGGACTGTTTTCGGAGCGGAATTAAATACGTTTTCTTCTCGTAACGCTAATAATAATAATAATACTAATACTAAAATAACTACCAGTACACAGACATTTAATAGTCAAGTTGATTTTGCTTGTGAACAGGCACGTCCAGCATCAAACGAAAGAATTTTGAATGATCACACACCCAATTCAGAATTTCAACAAACTAATAATGATATTTCTTCTTACAAAACGGGCCTGGTCCGAAGGTCTGGTAATCGTATCACCCACGATGAACTTATTGAATTAATGGAATGTGCTACGCCTAATTGTAATAACAATAATTCATTATCTAAAGTCACTAATGGAGGTCAAGACCTCAGTGATAATCCTGTTATTCCTAATTATAGTGACATGCTTGATTGTAATCGGCAACAGGCCGACACTAATGTCTCGGTTTTATCTAATGATGCTAATATGCTTCTTTCGCGTCAGGAAATTTACGACGGCGCGCCAGAGAAAATTGAAACACAAACTTTTGAAACCATTTTCACTGATAATGCACAGCGTGACAGCGCAGAATTTAGTAGTGACGTGACAGTGACACACGACCACAATAATGCTATTGTTATAGACCCAGATCAATTTTTTACTTCAAGTAGTAGTCATGTTTTGCAAATCACTGATGACATTCCTCATGTTAAAGTTAATGTCATTGATATTCATCACGCAACTCATAGTTTTGAACCATTGTCTAGTATTATTATAGACGATAGTGATAATTTAAATAATTTTTCAAATGCTACTGTCGACACGCGACAGAATTTTAACGATAATTGTACCGATGTTCCCGCTTTTATAGCGCCAGTTACGATGCAAGCGCATCAGTCTAAGTCAGCCACATTTAAAATAGCTGCTTATATTTTTACGCTATTTTCGTCATTACGTCATAAGATTTTTTATAAATATCAATTTGCATTTCAAACAATACGAATGTTATGGAATAAAATTATGCAATTTACAAAGGTTTTTCATGTTAAAGATACATTAAACTTAAAAGTCAATGAACCATTTCAAACGGAAAATGCGCAAGCAAATGCAATTGAATTTACGAAATTAACAAAAAATCTCACAATACCAGGGAAAATAGCTGGGAAATCATTTTTATTTTTGTGTGATACAGGGGCTTCACACAGCGTTATTAAGTCACAAGTATATAATAAATTTAAAGACATAATTTCCTTACAAATTATGGATGACAATAGTACTTTAAGGTCAGTCAATGGACACGATATTAAAATAGAAGGACAAGCAGAAATTCCATTTGAAATTGATAATGATATTTACAAATTTAAAGTATTTGTTGCCGATGATGTAACTTATGATGTAATATTGGGCAACGATTTTCTGAAACATTTTAAAACAATTATTGACCTTCATAATCAAATTCTTTCTTTTAATTGTGGTGAGGTGTCTCGTAGGTTAATTCCACCACCATTTCGATGCGCTACTACAGTCGTCACTGACGTGATTGAGCCCATTTTGTCGGTTTTCCTCCGATTTCCATTTGACCCAGGGGGGATTCCCTATATTTTATAGATGCACGTGCGCTTCATGCGAATAAACCGCGCACAAACAGTATGACAATTTTACACCTACGAAAGACATACAAACAAACTAACTCAACAATTACTATGGACTTAACTACATTTTCATTTAAAATTTTTACACAAGCATAGCAATTTGTTTCAAATGTTGCTTTGTTTTATTGAGGTACGATAGTCTTGGTCTCATAAATTAGTCTAATAAATTAGTTTTAATAAAGGCTGATTCATTGATTACATGCTTTGGTCAGCCTGACGCTTTAATTTGTCCAGAAGTGATCCTCAGGTCCTCTAATGATTCAGCATTCCTGGGATTTCCATGGACGCCTGCTACTAAGATGAAGTTTGATCGTAACCACATGGAAGTACCTTGTGAAGCCAAGACACCTCTAGTGTATCACTTTGGTGGTCGCTACTATTTGTCCACCACAGTTACCACTATTGAACTGTCATCTGGTCCACTCAGCCTTACACCACTGTCCATTTACCACATTCCGTGTAATGAGACTCATCCTCTTCTAAAGACTGGGTTTGGTACATGTCCTGCTACCATAACCATGTCAGTTCCTGTCTTCCAGGAAATATCAGTACATTATGTTCCTTGGGTTGCACCAACAGATCATAATGCCTTTGAACTCCATTACAAGTCTTTAAACATCACACCATTGTTAAAGTTCAACAAAAGCACACTCAACGCATTAGACAAAGCTTACTCACGACTTGACGGTCAACTGCACTTGAAGTTGAAAAAGATCAAAGCTGAGATTGAAACCATACACGAAACAGATGAAACAACAACAACTCTGGTCATCGCTAGTGTAGCATTGGCACTAGCTGGAATTGATACGATTATTGCTTTTACTGTGGCTTGTTGTTATTTTAAAATCTACAGAGCTAAAGTCAAACGACCTAAATTACCTGATGTTATGTACCAAGTTGAAAAGGATAAAGTTCATCTTCATCTTGAACCTGATGTACCTGTTCATGATGTACCTGCGGATGTACCTGTTCCTGATCCACCTGTGACTGATCCACCAATTGATGATGTATGTGATGATTGTCAACAGCCTTTCCATCAAAACTAGAATGGTTATGCTGAACTTTCTTCTAAAGAAGCTTGAACTGTCAGCCTTTTCAAGGTTTGATTTGAACATTCTTAGATAGTCTAGGCAGTGTAGCTAGACATATTAACTTTTTTCTATTTACTCGCATTTACTCTTGTCGTTTTATTCATGAGGGGCTGTGACATTGTCTCTTTTGCTTTTGTTATTGTCATAAAGCTCATGGGTAAACGAAAAAAAATTATAAAAGTACCAAAATTTTCAAAAAAAAAAACATGAAAGAATATTATAGTGCTAAAGCAAATGATTTATACATTACCATTTTATATGCTTTCCATTAATTAAAAAAGGAATTTATTACAATGTTGCCATAGCATGGGGAAGGAGAATTGGCTCCACCCATCTTTAAAAAAATAATTATCAATTATCAATTATGACTTTGATGAGTTTGTTTCATCAGAAATTACAGTTTTATTTGCATTTATCTTTTTCTCTTATTGATATTTTTATACACTTGCAATGAAGTATTTTTTTATTGTTTAGCAATTGCATGTTGTTTGTTCTCTTTGGGTTGCTCCGGGAGTAGCAACAAACTGAGGAGGGGGATATGTTAAGGAGACAATCCCTTAACATTTCTTATTCTCTTCCATTTCTCATTTTATCTTGTTTTCAGTTATTTCCTGTTTAGTCAACTGAGATAGCTGTGTGCATGCAATTACTGGATGGATGATTGATGTTTTATTCTTTATTATCTAAGGAATGTTTTAATGCATTTACTTAGTGCTTTTATCTTCTTAGTTTGTTTATCCGAATCTGATTGTTATGATTTTAGATATCAGATTGGGTTGCATCCGAATTCCATCACATCTTATTGTGCACACACAGTTGTTTCATAGTTTATAATGAAATCTACTTCTAGGTTTTGCATATTTCTACTTTATGGTTTTGCTTATTTTATGCAAGTGTTTCTTTTGTATTGTTGCATTAGTTCTCATTAGTTTTACGCGTCAAGTGTAGACCTTGTGTGACTATAGCTACGTCATAGCACTTGAATGGCTTTCGAGTATTGTGTACTAGCCAATCATGGTGTAGCTGGGTCATACATGGTGTCACAGTATAAAAGTAGCTGTAGCGTGTAATTAGTTCAGTTATTAGTAGTTGTAGAGTTGAGTTGAAGACTTCAGTGGTTGCTGAAGTTGTTGTTGTGGATTAAACACGTTAAACTACCACTTGGCTAGTTCCCTCAGTGTGCTGCTGCCAAAAGCAAGTTCACAAGTCTGTTGAAAGTTGAAGATCTTGAAGGATCTGGCACTTTCAAGTCCAGTCCAGCCCAGTTCAGTTCAGTTTCCGAACAACTACCATTTAGGGCCTGTTTAATTGGAGATAGGGTCAGCCTCCTAGTAGGGTCACCCTACCAGAAGGGTGACCCTCTATTGTTTAACAATATTGTATTTACATGTAAGGTAGGGTGACCCTAGGGGTAGGGTTACCCTATCAGCTAGGTAGGGTGACCCTACTAGGCGAGCCAGCTTTTTGTTTACATAAGCCATGTAAACCCCCAAGGTAGGGTGACCCTATTAGTAGGGCTATGTTTCGCAAGTCAAAATCAAAAGATATTGGGCCATTTTAGATTTCACCTTAAAAAAAATGTACATTAAGAATAAAATCTACTTCAGCATTTAATAGAAGAAACAAAGATAAGCATTTTATGACTCAAGCACGCTCAAATTATTAAGATATCGCCTTCGAATTATAATATATTTAAGGGCTCAACAAAAGCCATCCAAATGAGAGCTTTAACAAGAAATTTAACTTCTCTTGATAATCCTAGCTGTTACTCTTTGCATGTAAAGGAGGGCTATGTTTTGTCCCTTGTAGGAGAGTGACCCTACTAGGAGGGTGACCCTATCTCCATGTAAACAGGCCCTTAATGCTATGGAGGAAGTCCGGTAATTTTTAAGGAATTTGAAAGACTTATATATAGTGTGAAGTAATATGATGAGACGTTATTGATTATTTGAATTAAGTTGCATAGATAGGTGTTATAAATATTACCCCACACAATGCAATTGTAAACGAGATCAGGGAATAGTACAAGTATAACTAGGTATTCTTTTGTAACAACGTGGTTTATCAGTCAAATTTTGAGATAAAATTATTGTAATATAAAGTGTACATGCTTGACGTACGCTTGACTGCACGTACATTTTTATCATTTCTCACTTACCTGTAAATCATTTGGTCCTCTTCATCTGATTCATTCATCATGGAAAACGTTGATGGCTCACGAAAATAAGAGTCTGAGAGTAAGAGAATAATATATTTCAAAAATAAAAAAAACATAAGCTAAACCATAAAAATTGAGCATTAACGTAAAATAAAGTCCAAAAAGCTTTTTATTTTTCAAACGAAGAGATCAAAACTAGTATGATATCAGATAAGAGTTCGTCGGCGTTTCTATAGAAACAGTTGTAAAATGAGTAGATAAGTCATATACCGTATAATGAAGTCAGCAAAACTGACGTTTCGGACGTTAGTCCTTAGTCGGAGTAATATTAAACTCGGACGAAGGACTAACGTCCGAAACGTCAGTTTTGCTTACTTCATTTTACAACTATTTTATTTTTCCCTGTTACTTAAAACTGTCCTGGATTAAGCAGCAAGTCTCGGTCATGTAGTAGATATTCAGTGACAGAACAATGGCCACTCATTAAACACTTGATCGTACAGCCACCTTGTTCAGTGGTGTTCAGAGGATATTTAGTGGCTGTTCATCAAGATATATCACAAAATCATTAGTGCTAATGTAATTCCAACTTACCGTAAAGTGCATTTTTCGAAGGTGAATACACAAACGCCATAGTGTATAGGTAAAAATTGAGAAGGCCATAAAATGTCAGAAATTCAGCAGGTACAAAAAGTCAAGAATAATAACTGGATAATAACTCTTAATAAATAACTGTTAATAACTCTAAAGTAATGCAGCATTGTGTGTGCATCATTACACAAATAAACTACAAGGACTCCCGGGTGGGGGACTCCGAGGGTAAACGATCGGGGATGCTCGTCGTATCTTTTAGGGGTAAAAATCAGCGATTTGGTATCTTTTAGGGTTTAAAATATAAAAATTTGCCAAATTCGCACTTTTTGGTATCTTTTAAGGGTTGAACAGCACTGAAGCTGGTATCTTTTAGAGATGGAAAAATTGCGAGGCCACGCCCTTTCGAAAAACGTCAGGTATCTTTTAGGGGTATTTTTGAAAAATTCCGACGAGCATCCCCGATTGTTTATCCCCGGAGTCCCCCCCCCCCCCCCCCCCCCCGGGCATGGACTGTCATAGATTAAATCAAGATATATAATCATTATAAGTTGCAACGTTCAGTTTTTAAGGAAGCAAACTCACAAAGAAAAAAAAAAACGTCAAAAAAGACCTTGTGTTATGAACGAGTAAAATTTCACCAAATTATTACATTAATTCACAAATAAAGATAGTTGACACACGTGCACTGAGTTTTACTTTGAGGTGAATGTTGCATTTTCACTGGTAAGTTGTTGTCAACAGTGAACACGTTTTGACTAAACATGACCGAATGCACAAGCTTTTTGAGCAAAAATAAAGTCCAAACTCGTCGTTGTCCTTAATGACTAGCGCCTCTCACTAGGTAGTGTTGAAAAAAACCGTTTGATTTGTATGAATGTATTACTTGGTAACGTTACTTCAAAATATCATTGAAAATTGGATGGTGGAAGGTGTGTGTGTGTGTGTGTCTTGTACGAAGCCTACCAATTAAATCCCTGTGGATCAATTCTAAAGAAATCCTATGGAGTGGATATCCATGCTTCGTACAACTGGCCCCAGACCATTTTCCAACTTTATGTTGCATATTATCAAAGGTATGGCACAAACAATACTCTTGTCCGTTTAGTATGTCAAAGGATATAATTTTTATAGTGTGTTTCCAAATCAGCAACAAAGTTGTCTTGTAAGACGGTAGTTCCAAACCTTAGTCCAGTAATCACCAAGCTTATCACCAGAACAATTAACATCAATACCGTCAAAAACTTTATGCGAAGGTCTGCAATAATAAAATAACATATAATAATAATATCGATTAATAATAACGATAATATATATATAATATAAACTATATATTTAATATTAATGAGCGTTTAAAACATATGTATATATACAATTAATAAAAATGTACATTAATAAATAAAAGATAATACATCTTTTATTCTAAAATGGTGAAAATTAGAAAAAGACACTGGTAAACAGATCAGTGACGGCCAAAGATAACGGAACACATTAAAAAGGGAACACATGAAAAACTTGTTTGTGTATTTTGTATAATCAAACCATTAAAAATTGATGAACCTAATACAATACAAAATCACAACTATGAAGGCATCTGTAAATCTGATAAAGACTTCGTCCTGATTTGCTATCTCGGCCAAATTAAATCTAATTTTCAATCCAAAATAGACTCATAAAATAATCTAGACACATAAATCGTATAAAGACCTCCAGAACATGTTGTATTGGGGCTATTTACCTTTGTCTCATATCTTTATCAGTCGATACAACACGCTCTCTGGTTCTTTATACAGTCATAACTTATTTTATTTTATCATTATAAGGCAGCTCAATTAACTTTTGAAAGCTCTGGGGGCGGTTGTACGAAGTGATGAATAGTGCTATCCACTGAGTAAATCGCTATCCTGCTGATAAATTCTAAAGAGTTTATATGGAGTGGATAACTTTAACCAGTGGATAACTTTATCAAAGCTTTGTACAACCGGCCCCAGAATGTTTCACTAACAGCAAACTCCTAAATGTACAATATAATACTTCAGTACAATAATAATAATATAAAGTTATTTGTATAGCGCATATTAAAGTTCTCTATGCGCTTGAGTACAATCATGTTTCCTACCGAAATATGGCATTGCCTTGAGTTCGCTGTAAGCTCTGATCAGCAAATAAATCAAGTAAACCAAGTAAACACCACCAATAGTGAAAAAGAACACCTTGACACCCTGCAATCACAAAATATCAACAATCATAAATTACCAGGAAATGGATGATACAGTCTTATTAATCATATTTCTGTTACATTGTTATCAAAGCCTTACAGTATCTTTCTAAATTTAGTTTTTCACAAAATGATGGCCCTCGAAAGCCAAAGATGGAACATTCAAATCTTATTATTGGTGGGTTAACTCAAATTTCTCTTTCGGACAGTCATCCAATGCATGATTTGATTTAATATGTAGCGTAACATTGAAATAAACCACATAGCAAATTAAAAAAATACTCAAAAGAGCAGGGAATCACTCACATACTCCTGCTAGTGATTTTCCTATGCTTTTTTATGTTCTCCCAATGTCCTCCATGCTTTCATTCAACGATAAACCATTTCAATCAATTGGCTAATTTACTTAAGTTATTTAATAATTACGTTTAAGCGGCGTTTACACGGGCAATTTTTCCACTGCTATTGCTCGTGTAGACGATCAACAACTTTTCCTTGAACATTTTTTGGTGTAGATGATGAACAAGTTTTCCTTGGCAAGTTTAGGTTATGCCCGCGATGCCTTGCAATCAGTTGAATACTAACATAATTTGTTTCCAGTCTCTTGATGAGCAAACAAAACAAAATAGCTTATATGCAAGTGAAAAATAGAGATCGAAGAAGGCTTGCTGCATGTGGACTAGGGGCGCTTTTGCTTATGCACCATTGCGAATTTCGGAAGCGCAGATGGTGGGTCCGTCCTTGGGTGTCAGATGATCCGTACTCCCTTTCTTTATACTGCGCTTGCGATATGATTCATGTTTCGTATTCCAAAGATGGAGTAAATCCAACAAAATATAAACAGATTTATCGCTCCAGATTAATTTTGCTTTAGCTGCCATTTTGTTTTGATTTGGAGACTGATCATGCGAAGAGACTGGAAACTAATCACATTAATATTCCTTGCCACATTTTCCTTGTTGTCCGTCTACACGAACAAATTTCATCCTTGACAATTTTTCCTTGTCAAGGAAAAGCCAGCACGCCCGCTTTTCCTTGTCAATGAAAAATTGTTTATTTTACTCCATTTACACGAGCAATTTTTGTCAAGGAAAAATTGTCAAGGAAAAACTGCTCGTGTAAACGCCGCTTTAAAATAGGTATGATTTACAATAATGATTTGTTGTGATTTGTTTATGAATCAAAAAATCTGTTGATAAATAAAATACAAATGCAGTGACTAACCATAAAGTGTCCAATATCAATCTTGTACTGGTATGTGGGATCATGCAATTCATTGTACCTACGAATGAAACAAATTATTTTACTTTTGTATACCGTCTCAGGGTGATTCAGCTACTTTTGTGTCCAACTAATTTCTCCAGGGGCGGATGGACGATTGTTTACAAGAGGGGGTGTACCATCTACAGAAGGAGGTGCACTACTCAGTAAGCATTAAATACTGAGGCTATTTATTGGGAAAATTTTCAAGAATACAAAGACTTTAAATCCTTTCAGGAGGCAGTGAACACCCATTACACCCCTCCCCTAGATCCACCACTGTTCTCTTCAATCCACTCTCCCACCATGAGCTATGATATAGCACTGTTCTCTTCAATCCACTCCCCCACCATGAACTATGATATAGCACTGTCCTCTTCAATCCACTCCCCCACCATGAACTATGATATAGCACTGTCCTCTTCAATCCACTCCCCCACCATGAACTATGATATAGCACTGTTCTCTTCAATCCACTCTCCCACCATCAACTATGATATAGCACTGTTCTCTTCAATCCACTCTCCCACCATTAACTATGATATGGCACTGTTCTCTTCAATCCACTCTCCCACCATGAACTATGATATGGCACTGTTTTCTTCAATCCACTCTCCCACCACTAACTTTGATATAGCACAGTTTTGAGGATTTTTAATGAGGAATTAAAGCCAGGAATTCTAATGAAAAACACTTGTGGTATACAAAAGAACACTTTCAAAACACTCTGAATATCATATTATCTTGAACTTGGACCATAATGATGAGAGGCATAACCACTCCACTACCCATGCCACACATAAAAAATAAAAGAAGAAGAAAAGAAAAGGCTTGGTTAAATGGGTCAGAAACACAAAACCAAAAAAAAGGAACAACGGAATGAACATTTGATCTCCCAAAACACCACCCCCCCCCACTCATCCACTTTTTGCAATCGCAGTAAAAACCTGCAAATAAGAACCAGTGGATTAAGAACCTCTAGGCTAACATTTACTTTCGAAGCACCATTTGTCCTTCCGTTGTTTCCAGCATGCTGGATGAACTGTTTTACAAATTAAAGCTAAAATACAAGCCCCTTACTGTTGCCAGGTTGATAATACAAATGCTGATATCCAGAGTAGTCCAACAATCAACAGCTTGGGAAAGTAAAACCGGAAGAATCTTCTGTCGCTCTACAAAATGAAGAAAAAGCAAATACAGTACTATTTAAAAGGCACACAGCTTAAGCCTGGTTTCCATATGATCAAGAAAAAGTTTTTCCATTTAATCTTACACTGACAATCAAAATCGATTGAAAACAGTTCTAGGATCAAAAAACTATAGTTTCCATATAATCAAATTTTTTCCTCAATAGTTTGCAACCGTTCTCAATCATTTTCCATTACATGGAAACCAGGCTTTAGCTTTCCTGTAATTAAAATGATAGAGTACTATTAGATTAAAAAACTGGTACTCAATACAGGTCATCTTGATTCCACTGATGGAGAAAACACGGTTTTCTAGAAATGTTGTCAAGGGAAAATTAATGCTGTTTCAGCATTATCAAGGAGGTACGGTTGGATAAATCACCTCATTTGTATGATTCTTGACTGGTTCAAGAATCAATCAAGATACACTGTAGAATGGTCATGACAGCCAGCACAATCAGGATAAGAGCTAGGACTGTCATTTCCTAATGAGGCAAATCTACACAGTCATTGTAGTAAATCAAATTAAGATTGTTGTCTTTGTTCTATAAACCAATTGCTGCTTGTCAATGGGTCTTATGTAAAGGAATCATCTGATGGATATTTTAAGTAACATTGAGAAATAAGCATTAATAAAAGCAAACCAATGGTTGGAGTAGGTGCTGACTGCCTAAAAAGAGTATCGGCGTCAGATGGTCCTCCTTAGTACACAAATTGCAGCAGTATATTGAATTAAAACAAAACAACTTTTGCCCACAATTTCGTTTGGTCTTGCTTTTTTTCTATGTGTTTTTTTTTTTTTTTTACATTTTTTTAATGGTTGTTTGTGTTCCAATGATGGTATTTACCTGTCTGATTCCATGGAAAGCACACAACCAGAATAACAACAAAGCACAAAGAAAGGAAGCCTGGAAGAGTGAATCAAACATGGCTGGCACCCAACTATTAACCAAGAAGTTCAGAGGAAACAAAGGATCTAGACAAAAGATAGCAAACACAAGATGATGGTGAATATTGGCAATATGACCATTATTATACTAAATGCAGCTATTTCACTCGTCAATGAATTATAAATTATTTAAAAAGACCCTGCAAAGTCAATGAGCTAGAATCTCTTGCCTGGACAGTTTCAGGCACTTTCTGGAAATGCTAAGTGGCCCCTCGATCCATTTTTGAGAGGGCGGGATATTCAAAAAAATAAATGTCCTGCAAGTACTGCAAAGTACATAGAAATAATTATTTTATTTTACACAATGAAAAGAATTAAATGTTATGCAAAAATTCTAGAAACATAGCTTCCAGAAGGTCGTCAAAAAAACATTTCTCTAGGCCAGAAATCATCCAGCCCTCTCCTGAAAAGTGTGACTGATGTATAAAAATATAGATTATGTATAGAATGTGTTTGGTTCGGTAAGCTTTCAAGTACAGATTAAGGAGGCTTCACATAGTTGTGGATTTTAGTGATTTAGGGAATCTTTTTTAAAAACATCAACTGCCCATGAAGCTCAAGGGCAGACTTAATTTCAAAGAATTTGATTAAAAGATTCATTTTTCATACAAATGATCATGTGCCATATATAACAATGCTATATATGGCTGTCATAATAATTAAAGCTCATTTTTAACATACAAAAAACCCTCTAGTTATAAATGCCTGGTCAGTTTGTTTCAAAATGATTTTTTGATTTAATGACTTTTGCTAAATTAAAAAAAAATATGTGGATGGAAAACCATTGAAAATTATGCTATGAAAACAATTTTCTGAAAATTGCAACAACAAAAAATGCACCACTCAGTTTTTGAGTTTTTTTATTTTATTAAAAGCGCATGTTGTATATTTTCATGACATCATCAAAATAAATATTCTTCAAGTTTGAGGTGTGCACATGAGTGTGGTCATGCACAAGCGCACACATGAAACTATATGGAGCCACCTTAGTTGATAACAATGATATAAGAAAAATGTGTAATTATCAAACCAATGTTTGCATTGATATAAATGACTTTGAAAAGATCATCATAGCTTGGACAGACATCAATACTATCTTACCATTATATAAGAGAAGAAGTGGCAGAAGCAGTGACATCCACCTAGTAAAAACAAAGGAACCAAAAATGTATAACTATCATACAAACATATGTAAGGGTAAGACTTTCACTGCAGTTGGTACATAAGAGAACACAAAATACCTGCATTTTTTCGCTTGTCATATTACTGAATAATGGCATCAAAGTAATAGTAGTTTGAATGAGCTTTCAAGAAAAGTGGACATTAAACCTTTCATTGTGTAGTTACAGAAAATATCCATTATACCTCCAACAATGAATATATCATTATAATAACAACATGATAACACATTTACAATAACATTGGTAGTAAAATTAAAAACTGCAGTAAAAAAAACTATTGCAATCTGATTGGTGAATTTGGAGTGGTCCTGGTTGAAGTGTAAGTGGAATTAAAACACAAACAAAGTAACCAAATAAGATCCAGACCATAAACTTACTTTTGTTCAATAGACCAGTGTTTCAAGGCAAACCGTCTTAGTGAATGTGCAAACAAGCACTGAAAGTAGATTTTTAAGAACATTAAACACAAGAAACTAGCAATAATTATACACTTTCTTTCATGGATTTCAGAACCAGCGAGCTACAGCTCTCCCCCCCCCCCCCCTTACTTCCTTGGGGTGAGATACATACATGCACTCCCTTAGGTAGTACCCCTGTCCATAATTAAATACAATCTGAATGTTCTTCTTCTTGCTTCAAACCATAAATACTTTGAATAAAGATTTCATCCAACTTTGATAAACAGTGGTCAAATATTTGCAAAGTTTAAACCGGTGACATTCTCATGTGAAGAATACTCACATTTACACCAGGAGCTATCCCCAGGAGGGGATGCATCCTCTTCAGGAGGGAGTGCACTATCCAGTAAACAAGAAATACTGAGGGTTTTTTTTTTGAAAAACATTTTGATAACAAAAGGACACCAGTTATAAATAAAGTTGTTTGTTAGTGAAAACTTACCGTAACTATGAAAGCCATTACTAAAAACACAAATCTGAACCATATTTCTACTTGTGTGAATTCTCCATTAAAATGTTTTAGCTGCGAATAGAATGATATAATCAGCAATGATAAGTGAGTTAGTCTATTAATACCAGTCAGTGGCAATACTTGAAGGTGGCTAGCAACTTCAGCATATTTTTTCCCACTTTTAAAAAGTAACATACATCATGCACTACTAACATTGATTAAAACAATCTGCCAATAGACACTGTAAATAAACCTTAGTTAATACACCTTATAGAAAATATCAATGCTTCCATTTTAAAGGGAGATTCCAAAATTTCATCACTGTATTATTTAATGATCAAAATTTACAGGTGTTTGAAATAACAAAGATTTGAATGAGAATTAGAATGTTGACCCTACCAGACCTGTTTTTGTGTTTTCCATAAACTTCAAAAGCTTACAGCTCTGTAGCTATTCAACATATAAAATTACAACTCTGTCAAATTACTATAAACGATATACGCTTTCTGTTGATCAAATCAGATTTTTATGAAAATTGAATGTTGAAGGTGCTCATTCCCAGTCCCCTGCTCTTTATTTATAGTGTGTATGCCAGAGTAACTTGTGGTGTTTTAGCTATCTTATATAATATTAAATAATTAATGAGCCCAGAACAACAGAAAATCTCTACCGTGAAGGCATCTGTATATTTGATACAGAAATCATTGCATAAGGTTTAGCTTGAAATATCTCAGCCAAATTAAATTTAATTTTAATCTAGAGTCTGTAGCAGCATTAATCTAGACATTTCACAAGCAATTATATTACAATATTCCCATCCGATCTGTATGGAATATAAAATGTCTTACCTTCGGGTGGACATTGTATATTCCATACAAATTTGCAGCTCATTTGCATTATATTATGATTGTATAGTTTTATTATACCCGATATATTTTGGGTTTAAAATAAAGTTTCAAACATTCTCTCTAATGACAGCAATACTCGATTACTGATAAGGAGAGATGACTGTAAATCTACTGCAATCATGATCAATAGTGCAACCACAGGTAGCCCAAAAGCATTTTCTCTCATTTGGCTAGAAAATGACGTCATCAAATTTTCAAATGATTCTTAAGAATTTTTTTTTAGTTTGAAAATGCGCTCAGAAATTAATTCAATCTGCAGGTCACTTGTTGCTATGCAACCTGCAAGGTAAAAGTTCCAAAAGGTAGGTCCAGTTTTGAAAGACTTAGTTTTCCTCTTAGAGCAATTACCAGTCGAAGATAAATGACAGTGATATTTCAAACCACAATCTTCTCAGTCTATACTACTTACAGTGAAGATGACATCACTTAGAGATATACCAGCAGGAAAATTGAGGTCTTTAAAGGTAACTTGTACAGCATATGATGGGTAGTCAATATATCCAAGGTGTAGAACAACAACATGGCTACATTTCTATTCAAACATTAAAAACTAATTAATAATTCATGAGCATGTAGTCCAATCTGTTGTCCCATTTTGGTCACATGCACAAGGTTCCTAACCCCATAAAGCAATCTCATTTGTATTCAATATATCTTAATATAAAGACACATGTCTATATCGAATACTAATGAGAACACTTTGTTTGGTGTGAAGAAACCTCTGTTCAATCATGTGACCAAATTGGTCCACGGAATTGAACCTGTTCTGTTAATAAACCTGGTTCCCCTTGAACTGTCAAGGACCACAGTCAAATGTGGGGTGTACATATTCAACACACTCCAGAAATTTTGTGCATGATCAGAAGGGCCACTAGTCAGTTTTCTAAAATTTATTTGCTTATTTTTTAACACTATATTTGAAATTTTTGGTTTTATAATTGTTGGAGTTGTTTAAGTCAATTTAAATAAACTTGCAGCCCATAGCAGTATGCAGCACCAGTCTGAGAACAACATAACAGGCAATGTAATAGACACGTAATCTTACTGGCTTTAATACTGATTAGCCTCCTCTACAGGCATTACTCTTAAAGTGCCTATCACCACTATGACTGAACTAATTTTAAGAATCATCTGTACACTCAGTCATTTAAAAAAGCTAGATTGTGCAAAAGAAATCCTAGGGCTAAGTTAATCAAAAAATGTAGATTCTGAAGTCAGAGCATATTAATTGGTCAGAATAGCCCTCTCACTGACACTACAATTATTATTAATATTAAAATGTCCCAAAGTATGAAGTCTTAATATGGTATGCCAGTCCTCCTACAAACAATCATAGATCTGATCATTTATTTTGTGCCAAAATCTCAACAAGGTTTATCAAATAATGAAATTACCTCTTGATCACACTTGACATGTCGTGTTCTATTAGAAGATGATGTTATCCAGTGGTAACTGGTATCTTTCACTCTACCACGTATATCTACTCCAAGTTTGAACTTTGCATTGAACGAGGAACCTAGTGGAAATATACACATATTTTAAAATATCGAGGCACTTAGAATAGCATCATTATTGCTTACAGTATTTTTGTTGCAGTAAAATCTTTTAGCTAATTTGTTGACTGAGATATTGCTGGACGTATAAAGGCTTGATGTTGTGCAATTAGAAACAGTTGCATCACACATAAGTTGTAAGACAATGATATACATGTTAATCCTTGATTAGCACTTTGCCCATAGGGATACTTCAGCTGATGTAAGCCTTTGTTATTCATGTGCCAACCAGACAGGGATTGGTTGTTATTTCAATAGAGCTTATTGTTGTTCTGGTTGGCACATTAGCATAACAATTTGTTTGTGTATAAACATGAAGTATCGCTATTAAGGTAGCTGCACTGGCTGGAAATGACCATTTTAGAAACATCTCAAATTAAGTCTGAAGGTTGATTTTTCTGTCTATTTAACGTTTTTGTTGTTGTTGATGTGGCTATTGATTCAAAATGGGGGAATTTGTATCATGCAGTTTATTGAGCCAACTTTGAAGGGAAAAAAGACATACTTTGCAACAAAAATTAGGATTTTGCACAATAGGGTCACACAGATTCATAATGGAGATTTATGAAACTTTTACACATTAAAGATAAAATGTTTAGTAACAAAGAAATCTGTGCTTGGGGAACTCTGCCTTATTGATCACTTTGAATTCCGGTCTTATTGAATATAGGTAATAATTCACTACAGGAATATTTTACTGATTTTGCTCCCCAAGCACCGTTTTCTACTTTTCCTTCTATGGATTCAAAATTTATTTTCAACAAAATGAAAGCATGTTTTACATACTTATGCGAATGAAACAAGTTTAAAGTCAAATTTGTATATTTTGTTTAATCCATTTAACACCTTCTGTATTTATGACATCACAAAATGTACAAATTTGAAATCAACCACTATCAAACTTTACATTAATGAGCTTCTTTGACTTATAATTACACGTATCTCACTAAAAATTCCTTCTAAAATGACCAATATTTGCCAGGGCAACCACCATAAGTATACCTAGAAAAAATCTTTAAGGGGTCACAATAATTGTAGCACTTCATTCAAACTTTATTCTAATTATGTTTCATTAGAAACATGAATGTACGGTGTAATATTAGCCATCATCTCAGAACACACCAAGATGACATAATTTAATTTTATATTTATTTACTAGATGAGTACCTTTCTTAGTTCCATTTATGTCAAAATGACAAAGCATCCACATCTGCTGACTAAATGATGACAACAAACCAGTGTCAATGTTGAATGGACCAGTCTGGAATACAAAACACATGACATTGATAAGTATTGTTAGTAAGTTTATAATGAAAATGATGCATTTGGCAAAAATCTTGACATTTATTGACAATCCTACAATCTGATTGGTTCATAGTTCATTTATGGCTAAATTAGCATCCCTTGCAAGCTCATCAATCAATTTACAAATCAGCCAATCGGATATTAGAGACCTGTCATTTCATGTCATTTTTCAACCATCCCAAACAAATTGAAGAATCAAAGAAACCCATTTCAAAGTTACAGATGAGAAAATGAAGTGGGGCCCAATAGGTAAGGTAACTCAGACATTGAACATTTTTGTTGGGTGTAGACTTGCTCCAAGTCTCTCTCGCTATTGAACCTTGAACCAAAACAAACTTTTATGTTGCACAACATGAAGAACAATGCTTTTACTACTATTCTAGATGAAGGGTACTGCCAAGTAAAACTCTTTTCAGTTCAAAGATCCAGAATGATATCTCCAAAACAGACCAAATTCATCCCTGTTGCTCATTGCCTGGGTGCAAATATATTTTTTAAACAATTTTATACATTGAGGTTTTTTCTTGAACTCCCTGTTGGATATTCAAAAACTGACAGAAAAACAGATTTAGTTGCTTCATGGATTTGACATGGCAGAATTAGATTAATCAACTGGATTTCTGAGTGTCAAAACTTGTGCTCTAATTCTGCCATGTCAAATCCATGAAGCAACTAAATCTGTTTTTCTGTCAGTTTTTGAACACAGTTCTTGCAGTCAAACAAAAACAACAATCATGGGCTCGTGAATTCAAACACTTCAACAATAATTTGTTATTTTTCCCCTATGCCACTCTATGGTTCAGTGGTATTGTACTTGACTTGCATGATGGAAGGCCCCTGTTTGAATCCCGCTTAAAAATTTCTTCTGTTATCACAGGAAGCCCAACATCTCAAGAAACTATAACTGACATGTTATCAAGTGGATGTTTACTGAAATTGAGTGAGTGATTGAGTGACAGAAATTTACCATTCCAATAACTCCTCCATTGCTTACACAATCTCTGAGTTTAAAATATGGGGGATTTCCAAGTATTTTCATGTAAAAACGTTGTCAAATACTCTGGATTCAAGCGTCATTATTGTTCTAAAGTAGTCAGGACCCTTAAGAGAAAGATAACATATATATCCTTTGCGGAACTCAAATCCATGTCTTCTGTATTCTAGTCTGACATGTTAACCACTACACCACATTAGTACAACCATGCCGGAAACACAGCTGAATGGTGAATTGTACGGCAACCATGAACAAATTGAACAATTTGTTTCTTTAAACCAAAAATGTTCATCTATATGATATTTTTTTAAGAACAGCTGATTTTTGTCCAGTATTCTGGGTAACACCTGTACATATAACCATTTCTTTTATCAATCAAATCTTACCTTGAGTCTTTGTTGCGGAATGTTTAAGTCTTTTAATGAACTGTAGTGACGAGTAGTGATAATTGGAGGTCCTAAATAAAAGAATTTAATTTCTTAAGACAAGTAAATGAACAATACATGAACAATTATAATAAACAATACCTATTCCATAAAATAATAATTCATGCATAACTGTCAAACAGTAGTGGTCACTTTTTTTAAATCCACAAGTTTTAAAAAAGACTATATATACGAACTTATTATAATAAGCTTTAACAATTTTCCAAATTTGTTCTGACTGTTAAACCAGAGTTTTTAAACTAGGCTATTAATAGGGGCACGAGCTCTTCCCTTCGCCGTTGTGGTAGAATATCACACTTTTAACATACATTTAGTAACTTGAAAACATTCACAAAAGTAGTCACCGTGTCATATGGATTCATTGTTCGTCGAAAACGATGAAATAAGGAAATTAAAGGTTTCTGCATACGCAGCTGTACATTTGACATTTTTTCTGTTCTATCGATTTTATAATCATCAATATATGGGAAATTCGCGCTGCTGTTTTAATATCCTCCGTTAAATATGAACAAACTTTTCATTAGAACACAAAAAGCTACTCACCTGCAATTCCAATGAAGACACTGCAGAAAAAAGCCACAAAGAAAGTCACAAAGACCATTACAAACTGTCTTTTTGTGAGGGTATACAACCTCATTTGAACAGTGCTGTAAACGAGACAAAAAGTCAGTAACATTTACTGAAATCACAACAAAACCAGTGAACAATAAATATACTCACGATTCCATGTCCTTAACAGGCATTTTGGAGCGTAAAAGAGCTATCTTTTACGCAAATTCGAATGTAAAAAAATCACAAATCGATCAAAACAACATCATTCAACACTGATCAGAAAATTACCCATAATGCTCGAATACTGGGATACACAGGTAGCCCAAAAGTAAACATGAAAAATTGCCAGCAAAAAAAAAATTGCACTATTATAGATTGTGCTTTCAAAAAGTTAGCGTACGAAATTTTGGAACGAAGAATAATTTTAAGAATTTAGGAGGGGTGGTAATTTTACAATGTCATTTGTGCCATGGATTTTTTCAAAATGTTTCTTTCTGAACCTACTTCTATACAAAATCTTCTTCCCGGTCAGAAGACCGAAACTATCCACTATCAAGCCTTTCTTCAAGTCCTACTTTATTGCAATCGAGACTTGGATTACAAAAGCTATCGTTTGCTAGAACTGATCCTTTAACAAGGGCGGATCCAGATCAATCAATCAAACAATCAATCAATCAATCAATCAATCAATCAATCAATCAATCAATCAATCAATCAATCATTCAATCAATCAATCAATCAATCAATCAATCAATCAATCAATCAATCAATCAATCAATCAATCAATCAATCAATCAATCAATCATTCAATCAATCAATCAATCAACCAACCAATCAATCAATCAATCAATCAACCCACCAATCAATCAATCAATCAACCAACCAATCAATCAATCAATCAATCAATCAATCAATCAATCAATCAATCAATCAATCAATCATTCAATCAATCAATCAATCAACCAATCAATCAATCAATCAATCAATCAATCAATCAATCAATCAATCAATCAATCAAACACTTAGCCAATTAATCATTCAATCAATCCTCAATCAAAGCCTTATTTTTTTAATCAGATTATTCAATTAATCTGTCAATCAATCAGTCAATAATGCAATAAAAAAATGTCAATTAATTGATCGAACAAATCACGATAACCTTTGATTACATTTTGGCTCAGCCAAAAACGTGGTCATTCACCGCACACGTCCGGGGGAGGGGGCTTGTTGAAATGACCCCTATAAGGTACCAATATTCTATCAAGAAGGGCGTGGCAATACATAATTTTACCCCTAAAAATGAACCAACTCAAATACGAACAATTCAAAATAAATAAATAAATTGGTGGGATCATAGGACGCAGCTCAACGTGATCAAGTTATAATTGTACAAGGACGCTATTGATTACAAGGACAATTACACAATTTCAAAACACACACAAAGCAGCGACCAACTTATTAATCACGGGGGACAGCTTAGCTCGATACAAGCCCGTTTTTAATGAGGGAGGAAAAAAAACCTCGAAGCAAAGGAGAGAACGGACAACAAACTCAAGCCACGTACTGATGTGATTTCCGATACGGGAATAAAACCGGTTTCACAGCGATGATAGACCGGCGCTCTCACCGCTCGGGCACCCCGTTGCTTCCCTTATAATGTAATTGATATTAGACATATAATTGTTTTTGAATATCCGCGAGTATCTAAAAAGGTACCAACTTTAATTCTGAGAGTCCTTTAAGGTCCCCAAAAGGTAGCAGATCTCCTATTTTGACCCCTAAAAGGTACAACGAGCATCCCCGCCCTCCAATAAATGGGAGATCCCCATTCCCTCCGTACTGCCTGTCATTAGACATATGTATAGTTACGTTCTAATTCACTACGTTCAAACGAACGTAAATTATTTATTACCATCTAAATAACACACTGACACAGATGTGATGGAAGGTGGGCTCGTGGCCGACAAGAAGCGCAAAATAACAAAGTAAAACAAATGTGTATACATAGGTTAGGTTTGAAACTTTTTATAAAACTGCAAAGTATCCTTACCGCGAAAAAGACGATCATCCAAATCGTCCACGTGCCTTGACCTCTTGACATCAGGCCCGGGGGGGGGGGGAAGTGGACTTCGGGGATAAACGATCGGTGATGCTCCTTGGAATTTTTCAAAAATACCCCTAAAAGATACCTGACGTTTTTCAAAAGGGCGTGGCTTCGCAAACTTTTCATCTCTAAAAGATAACAAAACCAGGAGTTTCAGTGCTATTCAACCCCTAAAAGATACCAAAAGTGCGAATTTGGCAAATTTCATATTTGAAACCCTAAAAGATACCAAATCGCTGATTTTTACCCCTAAAAGATACGGCGAGCATCCCCGATCGTTTACCATCGGAGTCCCCCCCCCCCGGACATCAGGGCTGGAATTGTTGAAGGACTTTCTCTTTATGTTACGTTTACGTGCAACGACCTCTTTGGCTTTGCGGAGCTTTTTATTGTCTGCAAAATCTGAAGCAAGTTCGTCTGACACGTATTCTTCGACAGCTTTCCATCCGTCTTGAGATTTGTTTGCGATGCGAGTGAGCTTGTGCCCTTTCCTGATAAGCTCTCGATAAACTCTCAGTGGGGTTATCTTGAGCTATCTTTTCGAGTACGGTGTCTATTTGGGCGTTGAACTCAAACTGTTTCTCGTTCCCTTAGTGCTTTAACAAGGCGACCTGCTTATCGACTTTATACTTCTCTTCCTATTGTTTACCTTTTTGGTCTAACTTTTCTTCCAAGTATGACTTGAATAACGAAAAAACTTCTTCGGGTGAGACTCCGGCCTGCTGGTGGAAGCTCCTATTTTTGCTCCGGTTTCTCTAGGAATAACAGAGTCTTCGTTGTCCTCCATAAGTAACAGTAAAGGCAAGCTATATTTAAAAACTTGTCGAGTTTACACGAGCGCGAATGGAATACTGAACTATTCGACTGCTTATATACTCTGCTAAGGATCGTGCTCAAAGGAATTTTGTTGCAGACACTAGGCATATCAACAACTGCATTTTTTCTCCATATATTACGTCTTAGTTTTATATAAACCTGTTTTTTTGCCCGGGGGCAAGGGGGGAGGAGGGGTACTCCAGGGATAAGCGATCGGGATGCCCGTCGGAAATTTTCAAAAATATCCCTAAAAGATACCTGACGTTTTTCACTGAAAGGGCGTGGCTTCACAAATTTTTCATCTCTAAAATTTACCAAAATCATGAGTTTTAGTGGGTTTCAACCCTTAAAAGATACCAAAAAGCGAGAATTTGGAAAACTTCATATTTTTAAACCCTAAAAGAGACCAAATAGGCGATTTTTACCCCATAAAGATACGACGAGCACCCCCTATCGTTTATCCTCGAAGCTTCCACCCCCCCGGTTTTTTTGTCGCAATGCAATTGCATTTTATTGGCAAAAGTCCAAGATCGTTCATGCAGACAAAACGAATTGTATCTATATGTCAGACAAGGTTACGGATATAAAGCAGTAACGTTTTTTTTAAGAGATGGCTCACCTTTTGTCAACTACAACTTGAAATGACAACTGGCTTCCTCCTTGAGACTGATTAACCGCTTAACCCCGAATAACAACACCAACAACGTCCACAACTCCGTTATACAATATTCTAGCAGTACTATGGAAAAGTGTATGTATGTGTATGTATGTGTGTTTGTCAACGTAGCCGAAAGGAATCATGGGTGTTTCAATAACATTGAGAAATAAGCAGTAATAAGAGCAAATAAATGATGCTTACTACGTGAAAAGTCATTCCCGCGTCAGTCCTGCACCCCATTTTAGATTGAGCACAATACGATGCAAACGATGCAATTCATATCAATTTATTAATTTTGTGGATGTTTTGCAGTTTGAACATCCCAGGACCGGAGCTGGTATAGTTCTTGGATTCCGAAAAAATAACAGCCGACAGTGAAATGTAAATGTCTCTCATCATTTAGGTGTACTGAAACCACACGGTTAGCAAAGGGGACCTTTTTTTATAACTCATCAATATATAGATACAAAATTTATCAACTTTATAATAATTTTTGTAGAGATTTGTATTAGTCCCAAAACCCTGTAGTCAGCTACAGCACCACTAGTTCACTCAATGCAGCCTCAATTCAAATGCAAAGGTCCACAATAAACTCGCATATTCATCACATTTAAAGTCCGAGCAGAATCTGTCAGAAAGTTTACAAGGGGTGATTGGCAATGTTTTTTTTATCTAAATTATGAAAGCGTCAAGTGGATTGTCAAAAAATAACCCAAAACACCGGGTTATATTTGAATGTCTGCTTGATCTCAAATTATGGAAAAATTTACCGATGACTAGAAAACATTTACTTCAGTCACTGGAGCAATTGCCCATTTCTAAAACCAATCATTTAAGTTTGACTAAAAAGTCATTGCTTTAAGACCTATACCATGCATTTCATTGGTAATGTCAGCAAGTAGTCATTTATGACATACAAGTCCTTTGTGTTTTGCCTGTTAAGTGGTTAATGCCACAGATCTTCACGTTGGTTATTCATATACAGACCTACAGTGAGTTGTTTGACCAGCCAACCTTTAGAATACGATCGCTTCGTTCACTGCCTTACTCTAGATTCTTATCTCATCACAATCTACTCTGATTAACAAGCAAGCGAGATCTCTTGATATGATCACCACGATGTCCCTCAATGAAAAAGACACGGGAAATATCTCAGTGACTGATCGACACACCAGAACCAGAGAAAAACGAACTTACAGCACTTCACCCCACGCCGCTACCAAAACACAGTTAGCTTTCACTTGTGAGTTTTGTTTCAAATCTTTTCAGAGGAAATACACGTTGAAGAGGCATCTACGATCACATATGCCAAACCCAGAGCGATTTCGATGTGAGGTGTGTGATCGAGCGTACCTACATCGATACCATCTAAAAAGACACGCCAAGTGTCATGAGGTGAGTGACATAGCTGTGTTAGTTCCACTGAAACACCAGCAGCTTTTGATATTACCATTTTATATGATTACAAAGAAATCATAAAAAATGTTTCTTTCGCTAAAAGCTCAGACACTGAAGAATAACAAATTTACCAGAGATATAGATTGATTTGAATACTCAAACGGAGTTTATCGCTTGCAGTCAACTATCATGTAGGGCATGATGACATCCGTATCAATTCACAGCATCGACCACACTCTCAACCCACTTGGCCAACTTGTAAAAAATTCTTGTTTGTTTTTATGGTAAAATTTTACTCAAAGTTTAATTCGTATAATTAGAATGAAGATTGTACGCCTTATAACAGAAGGAAACAAACGACACAAATCGCAATCGGTCGAGGAGACTTGTGCGGGTCTTGTATCTTATTCTGGCATACAATGGTTGCACTGTAAATATACAAAATATCGATCTTCTTCCAGACAAGCCTTTCTTTTATTGTTTTATGTTATTTTCGGAAGATTCTCTATTTCTATGCTTTGTATAAAATAAAGCGATCTAACAAAAGGTAGAATTCACGTGCATTTCAGAACAAACTTCTTATCTCTAAGCAACAAGACTCATTCTGCAAGATATTTCATTTTTATGTAAAAAGATCTGTTATCGTTGTATCATATAAACACTAAAATTGACGTCAATATTTCTTTTTGCTGATATGGGTCGATATGCAAGCTTTTCAGTGGACCCGCATCATATCAGATAAACCACCAAGCTATATACTCTGTGGTATGCATTGTTGTATATCTTGAATGCTGCTGTAATTCGCCCCCCATACATCAAATCTACATATTTATCATCCATGCAACAAAGCCTATTTTTGTTCACTTTTCACAGTAGTTTGTGATGGGCTTGGCCAGGAACATTTAAGGAGGGCAGTCAATATAATGGCCCGCGAATACCCAGAGTCAAAATAAGTCGCGTTAGTCGTTTCAGTAGCCTGCGAATTCCGTTTTTCTTGAGAAATACTTATCAACTATAAGAATATTAGTCATGAAAGATCATGGGTTGGGCTGTCGGCGACTAAACCGCCACCCCCTGCTGATCTTAGCCCGGTAAGAAGGGTTGGTGTACAACCAGGAGCATTAAAAACAAGAGCGGTCAAAGGGCGGCCAAAGGATGAGCTCACCAGAGTAAACGGTCATTCACCAAACTGCTGAAGGAGTTGCTCCCTCAGCCCAGATCTAATAAGCAAACCGACAAGACGATATCGGTGGCACTTGAATGATTCAAACGTGGCTATTTCAATAACGTTGTTATCACCAAAAAGCAATAATGCGTCATTCCAAAACTGCTAGGAACTATGGGTGTAAATATTACTGTCATAATTATTGCACCAGTTGACAAGAAATCCATGCCATAGTTATGACTTGATTTGCTTTCTGCTCGCTCCATAGATTAATAGGTCAATATTCATCTTTTTGAATGCCCAAGATACCATTGATGACTTTTACCCATCATTCTTAGTGGTCTTTGAATGACCTATGTCTTTTGGAGATTTGAACCTACATTAAGATAAACCTTTCTCGTGAAAGAAATTATGGGATTCCTCCCAATATATTTTTTTGAGTTGCGTGGCATCAGTACTGGCTGAAAAAAAATTAATAGTTGATATCCCATAAACGACTTTCAAAAATGGCCACCACTAATTAGCATATTATTGGATAAAAACAGTCAATTTGGTAAAAGGAAATATTTATAAGTGATACCATGGCACGAGAGAAATTAGTGATTAAATTTCCCCGAGTGGCGACGGAAAATTTGTTGAAGTCCCGAAGGCGCAGCCCTTTCTAATAGCATGATTAATGGGTAAAAAAGTGTGGTTTTAGTCGTCCGGGTTTGAAGTCACGGAAGCGTGAACAACGAAATCATTCAAACTAATTTGCAACAACAATATATAGAGAGAGACGACAGAAAGAGGGAGATAAAAAGAAAGAAAGAATCAAAGAGAAAAATAAGCTTACGTTGTCATTTTCAATTTATTTTGTTTTCGAGCATGCGCATATTTGCGCAACAAGATGGACAAGAACGGAGAAATACGTCCCACATGAAAAGCGAGCAGCAATTCAATAATAAATAGAACGCGTTTTCCTTTATCATTTGTTGAGTAGAAGGGACTTTAGGTAGTCTCTTCGAGGAAAACATGGCATTGTCCTCCAAATTTCCGTCACGGATAGACATGAGGGAAAATTAGAAGACAATAAAATCCTTTGTCTTTTACTAAATTACTCTCTACATGATGTAGGGCGAAATACATATGAAAGCTAATAATAAGTACTGAAAGTTTGAAGGAAAAAGGTAAAATTCTCCTAAAGTTTAAGGAATTAATTCTTCTTTGAGAAACTGTTTATATTTTTTGAGTTCGGCTGTATATATATATATATACACATATATATTCGAAAACATCAATACTGACACATATATAAACTGGTCCGAGTATTAAAAATGAGAATAAAACAGCCCTAAGGTGATCCTCTGTCGTACCAGGAGAACGATCTTGGGTTCGCATTTGCATGCAACAATCGAAACACACCCTCAACACACACCTAAATTACAGCATTAGCAACCGATTTTCATTATATGATTATATGCGATTCATCTTAGTCTCGCATGTAGTTTAAATCCCAAGGTAAGTAAGTACTGAAAGTTTGAAGGAAAAAGGTAAAATTCTCCTAAAGTTTAAGGAATTAATTCTTCTTTGAGAAACTGTTTATATTTTTTGAGTTCGGCTGTATATATATATATATATATACACATATATATTCGAAAACATCAATACTGACACATATATAAACTGGTCCGAGTATTAAAAATGAGAATAAAACAGCCCTAAGGTGACCCTCTTTCGTACCAGGAGAAAGATCTTGGGTTCACATTTGCATGCAACAATCGAAACACACCCTCAACACACACCTAAATTACAGCATTAGCAACCGATTTTCATTATATGATTATATGCGATTCATCTTAGTCTCGCATGTAGTTTAAATCCCAAGCTAGCGGTCATTTTTTTCAATTTCTACTATTTACAAGCTTCTCTCTACAAGAGGAGCGTTTCCTCACAGAGCTTAGTTTTCACGTGGATCGCGGCAATCACATCTTCATGGCAAACCAAGCTCATCTCAGCCAAAATATTTTTTTGCCAAGTTTTTTTTTAATTTTTTTACTTTGTTTATTTTATTTATATTTTTTATTTTTTACTTTTCTTAATAACTAGTAAAATATACAATCTCTTTTTGTTTATTTGGCTCAGTACAGTTTATACATTCCCTTGTCCATGGTGTTTTTGGTGTCGTACACCTTAATCACACAGGTTATTGAAATCCACTCTATATATCAATAGAGAAAAATGTTCTTTCGTGACACGTTCGACAGGTTGCATTTTGAACGTAAAAAATGCAAATCCAGCCATATGCTGCATCTCATTAACTACCAGAATTCGAAGTCGGTATATCCGCTTGGTCAAACAGCAGTCGGTTCATGACTGATCAGAGTGTCAATTCTCGGTTGGATCCGCGACATTTGGGAAATATTCATTATGCCTAGAGTTAAGTCCCAAAGGAAGCGAAAAAGAGATCGATCCAATAATGCTGGTAACATGAAAAATAATAACAAAACGGGAAATAATAAGGTAAGACGATGAAGTTGAGTTCTCTTCTGAAAGTGAAAGATTTGGTTTATAGAATACGCGTCTGGCGTGAGTTTAATACTTCGACTGTACGTATAACTAATATCCAAACTTCTATTTGATTTCATTCCAAAAACACAAAATATGGCTGAAGGCTCTCTTGGTACTGCCACTTTTTGTTATTAAAAACTACATCAATTTATTACTCGGTGGAATATATGTTATTTATGTATCGGTTCTGTTAACTGTCGAAAATTTGTTTTCTGACAACTTTTTTTATGGTAAAGCGTTATTGTTTTTAGTTTTCTTTCAGTTTGCCCGCAATGTCGTACAGCTATCTCAGTTTTTCAGTATTTTAAGTCATAGAACATGCAATGTAACCGGCGAAAATTTGTGTCAAAGTAACAAAAATTTTAAATGGATTTATTTCAACATCAGTAAAAATCTAATACTAAGCCATAAATTAATAAAAACGTTAAAATATCTTTCAACATTCAAAAACTAAAAATAACTATAGATGAATAAAAACGTTGAAATCAGTAACTCGATCATATATATATATACTCTCAAAGACTCGCTGGATTGATGCATGCCGCATGTGCTTTTTATATACACAGGCTGGTCTTTAATGCAATAATTAATGGTTTTTGAAACAAATAAAATATTATATTATAATGATGTAAAATATATTCAAAAGGGCGTGCATTGATTGCAATTAATGATAGAAATTGCAGCTTTTCCAATTTGTGATGTGCATTTACCATCATTCTGAGGCAAAAACTGAGGGAAAAGAAGAATTATCACTTGAACAATAAAAAGACGGCGAAAACAGTCACATGCATATAAATGACTACAAAATGAATTTTACTAAAAAGACTAACAGCAGCCAGAACAAACAAAACAAAAAACAGCAATGAGTGACCAAAAAAATAATAAACAGAGCAGAGCAGCTTTGGAGAAACATCATATGTTTCAAAGATGTTATGCGACAAAACTGGTACAGTCCCAGTGCTAGTTTAGTAACAAAAGTTAAAAAAAGTACCAAAGTTCTTTCGAGAAGGGCATAACAAAACATGACTTACTCCCCTAAAAGGTACCACATCAAATACGAACAATTTGATATAATGATCATAAAATCGGGACCTTCTTTTAAAATATCTGTGGTCGAATAACCGAAAAGGTATCATTAAATTTTAATTCTGAGAATCTGAAAACCTCTAAGAGACCCTAAAAGGTACCAGATGTTTACCCTTGAAAGGTACGACGAGCATCCCCTCCCTCCGATATATGGGAGCCTCTTCTTCTTCCTAATGTTCCGCATATTTTCCGTTTGACCTGCCGTACATTATTCTCTAATTGATACTCAGCCCGCTGTGGCAGATGAAAAAATATCGACACGAATCATGAAAGAAAAACGGAACATTTTTCATATTGTAACTTATCCTGGTTCTAAGCCTGAAAAGTATGAGCGGAGATTTTGAATCGGGTGAGAGGAGCGACACTTGACCAGCCATCAGATTCTGACGGAAAGCCTGACCCTCTCTGAGATATACAAAATAAAAAACTACACTCTATCTATGACCTCTAAGACGATATATATAAACAGAAAAAAGGTGACATGAGCGCAAAAAGCCACATCCTATACCACGGCACATATACCAATATTGCAAATAAATGGGAACATTCCCGCCCTCCCACGGGGGTTCTGTAGTGCCGGCGATCCTTCTTCTTCTTATAGTCTTATTCTCTTTGTGAACGAGTATTTGACAGAAAGAATCAACCACTTTTTCAAGCAACTGTTTTTTGCAACGGGCACGTATTGGCAATGAAATTAACCGACCGGTTCGCTCAGTTGATAGGAGCATCGGACTACTCTACTAAAATTCACGGGTTTGGGCCCTGGCCGTAACAACACTCAGCTTGGTTTAAACTAATTTAGGAGTAGTTGACGCCTTTGTTTCTCTATCCACAAATGAAATCTTCACGTCCTGTCGAAAAACGACGTAAAACCGTAGGCTCTCTTCGCTTCCTTTTCTAACTGTATGAGAGGGACTTTAAAGAACCCACACTACTGTCCGTAGGGAAGTAGTAGGGAATAGGAGTAGGGAATTCCAAATGTGTGTGGAAAGGTCATACTAATTCACGCTAACGTACTACCCCTTATGATGCGCCTTAATTATACAGCGGTCCGTATAAACGCATCAAAAACTGTAAAGCGCATTGAGATTTGCGAAATGCGCTATATAAGCACTTCACGTTATTAATATTATTATACACCGAATCGAAATATGGCGGACGGCGCAGTTATGCATGTACTGGAGCGATATCACAGAAACGAGGCTAGTCAGTCATCGTACATCGATCGTGTGTTGTATTGATTCTTATATTGTAGTTTAACTTCAAATAGAATGGTTTTTGTTTTTTCAATAAAAACAACATAGCCGAAGATGAGCTGTTCACCAAGACGACTGACTAGCCTCGTTCTCGAGATCGTCCGCCATTTTTCGATTCGGTGAATAGACATTTTTTATTTGAATTATGCTATGTTAATTTGACAGCTTTGCGGGAATTAACCTAGGCTAAGCTGTTTTTCATTTTACAATCATTTCCTTATCGATCATACAAGAGCTCTTTCTTCTTCATGTTCTTTATCACATTATTCTTCAGCTATTGTCCTTTCTTATGATAGTCAGTCTAGTATTTATAAAAATACTTTATAATCTCCGCAGTTTGGGAGAGTATTCACTTTTGACACTTTTGGCTCTTTAACACTAGATATTTAGTTTCTTTTTAATAATGTTAGTTTGCCTCGTTTATCTAGGTTTCTAGAGATGACGTGATTCTGTACTCGGGTCTTCATTATTATTATATTAACACTATTATTAAATATTGTTTTTTCCTTGTGACATATTTGTACATATAAACCGTGCTCAACCTTTCAGCATAAGGTGTGATTTTTAGATTTTACTCAATTGACAGAGCTCTCCTCAATATGTGAGCTGTTCCGAGGAGTACTTTTTTCTTGCTCTGAAACTTTGATGTTTCCTGGTATTTTTTTTTTTTTTTTTAAATGTTCGACAAATTTTCTTAATTAGTCCAAGAGCGCCAATTATCAGAGGTACTGTACTGTTGATGTTTGTTTCTGATGTTTTGATGAAAATGGGGGAGTTTTTTTTTCATGACATTAAACATGTCTTCTTGGAGAAATATTTTTTGTCCTTTATTACTATGCGTCTGGTTAGTTTGCTTCAATTTCTTTATCACGGTTTGTATGCGCGGCATATTCCATAGAATAGTTACTTTTTATTTTGAGTAGTTGTAACTGCTTTTGGTTCATGTTTGTAGTTACTGTATCGTTCAGTAGCGTTTTTGTAGTTTTTACAGAGGGTCCTAATGGGACTAATAGTCAACTGAGATTTGGCCAAAATATTAGCAGTTAACTGAGAAATTAAGGTATTTGGAGACAGTTTCTCAAAAGGCCTACCGACCTAAGAAAACAACAGCAAAAAGCTATCTTGCTTTTCTTATTTCTTAACAATATTTTGATACACAGTTGCTTAATAGTTGTGGAGGATATCTTGAGACTTTTGTGGCGATCAGTGTTGATTTATGCAAATTATGAGGAAATCCTGGAAAACAGTTTTTTAATTTATTGTCAAAAAATTGCTATAGAATCATTTCAAAATTCAGAAGCGTAATATTCAACATACCCCCTAACTGCACAGTGATTTTAAAGAAATTTCAATTGAGAAATTTGAAGTTATGAAGCCGTTAACTTTGAACACGATTTTTGGTTATAATTAGCAATCACTTCAATGAAAATGATATTTGCCGTCACAGATTTTTTAATGATCACCGATTTCAGGTCAATAGCTTTTTGCCGTTGGTTTCTTTGGTCGGTAGGCCTTTTGAGAAACTGTCTCCAAATACCTTATGAAATTTGTAGTTAACTGAGATTTATATAAACGTATGTTTCAAGAATTTTTGCATTTTCTACCTATCTAATTTAAAATTTTGATTTTGAAAATTGCCGTGGTTAACTGATATGGGCAAAAACAATTAGTAGGTATATACCCATAAGGACCCTCTTTACAAAGTTTCCAATTAATGAATGTATGCATGTACTCTGTTTCTTAGCAAGTGCTGAACACCCTGTATGCTACCACGTGAGCTATTGTTTCTTTGTATTGACTACAACTTCGGACTGGGCCGGTGTTTAAGAATTTTGTTTCTGGAGTAATTTGCTTTCATGCACTGGTCTTGAGCGGCAATAATGAATCCTTATTGTGTTTAAGGACAGATGTTTTTAGACTCATTTGTTAGTTTGTACTTGATCTTCATCATTGTCGCGGGTACTTCATCATGAAGTGGTTTTTCTTCCCAGATGTTCTAATCGTTAGATGTTCTTGAGCATGTTGTCTCGCTTTCACTTTTGTCCTTCGAGCATATTTCCACTTGTTTATATTATCCTGTTTGATACGGTCTGAGACGCTGTTTTGGATTAAATGACCCGTCATGCAAATTGCCTGGTTTTCGGATTGATATACGTGAATAGTTGCTTTTTAATATTGAAGTATATTTAGGGCGTTTAGGGGTAATTGCATTTCTTTTCCTAGTATGATTCATTTTTAGAACTACTATAATTTGGTGAAGTTGCATTAATTTCACCTCATCGGACGACCATGACCCTTTGCGTTGTTAAACATTGCTTTGATGTGACGTCATAGCGAATTAGGGCAATTTTGACTGCATAGTGCATGGGGCATTTGCCCCGGGCATTTGCCAACTTATTCCTGGAAGTCAATTGCCCTGGTCTTGTTCTTAAGCGAGGGGGGATATGGGATACCTTGGACGCCTCCTTAGGGGAGAGAATTTTCGTGAGGAGCCTAAGAAGCGGGCAGTGTTTGAGGCTAGAGATACGATATTTCTAATAGGGTAACTTGGGTATTTTTTCGACAAACATCCCAGATAATTTTACATGGAAGTCCCTCCCGGAACCTTTATTCGCCTGTGATCATACATTAGAATCAAGGAATATGACCGAAATGCGCCCAATATCAACGACTCAGTGTCTTTACATGTCTTTACCTTTACTCTTGGCTATAGGATCGAACTTGGTCTTTGAAATAAATTTTTCATGAGCAGTCTTGTCATTATTTCTGCTTTGAGTAATCCGAATCGATATGTTTATCCGATCCAGTGACCTCATTTATACCAACAATGATATATTGTTATAGCCGTTTTCAATTATTGGCGATGAGTGTAATAAATTATGCAATGACTAACTCAGTTGACAGATAAATGATTTGTGTCCGTTTTAAGCTTATCAAATATTCGCTGATGCATCTGTTTTCGATTGGAGTTACTGCAATACTGAATTTTGTAGTTTGTACAAACATATTAATGTGCAAATATGACGTCTTTTATTGTAATGAATGTTTCAGTATCCTGTGGAAGTGTTGACAAACGATCAAATCTAGATCAGGGCTATTAAAAAACGGCAAAAAAAACCCAGATAACGATTTGATGTATAAGTTGATCACATAGAACACGAATCGATGTTTTTATTAACATTTCACTTTATAAATACAAGATGTAAACAAAGCAGACATCGGATCAAAGCACGTCGCCATAGAAACATGACGTTAAAGGTCAATCAACATTACTCACTCTACACGCATGCGTAAAATAACGGATGGTAATTGGTGCAAATGATCACGTGCATTGATTGGCATTTGTTAAACCACCTGGTTCATTGTCATTTGCGCTGATCATCACGCTGGATTCAAGGTTTTCCATATTTTAATTTCAAACTTTTCATTCCGAACACGAACACTCTAAAAGGCTGTCATTAGTTGAAGGGAAAGAGCAAATAGAATTATGTCGGGCTCGCATCCTCCAACGATTCTTCCCAAGCCAATGAACACCTACCCGGTACTATCGGGCCTTCATACTAACGGGGATAGTAATGGCGGGCCTGGGGCTTCACAAACTAAACGGGAAAATGCTAAGGGACAAGAACCAAGAATAATGGGTCAGAAATTTCTGTCTGATGAAGCCAGTCAGCGAAGAACAAGTCAGCGGAAAAGGGCGAAAGTATGTGCAGTCTTTATTTCTTTCCTCATTTGTAATTTATGTTATGCAAGAATGATTGAATGATTATTGTCATATTGGCCGAAACGAAGACCACTTTCTCTATTTACCAGGCAAAGATAATATATTTCGGGACTCGGAGCAAAGCGAGAGGTTTGATTTGACTGACCCTTCATCATATAAATTACTGAACTGTCATCCCAACGCTCTGCGACTGGTTATTCTAAGTCACATGGCCAATCACTTGAAAAAAAAACTACATTTCTTTGCTGTGTCTAATGCTGTTTAATATCAGTCTAGGCAAACAATGATTTCGGTATAATTAATCGTACAGGCAATTTGACATTAAAATTTTTGAGAATTTTTTGGATGCGCTGTAAAGAGGAGACAACGTCATAAGACGTAAACAATAAGATATGCTTCAAGTAAATCCCAACTTTTCTGTTGTTTTGTTGTATGTATCAAGCGTAATTACTAACCAATAATTCTAAAATTGCTTTATATTATCGAAACAAGGAAAGATCTTTTCCAATTTTACTCCATATTAAATATATTTTTTTCCGTGAATTTACTCTCAGGGTGTTTGCATATTTTAAAGTATGAACGTTTGAGTGAATAGATATTGTAGCAAAGCATGGCGGGAGTTTTGATGATGAGACTACGAGGAAGCATGGCGTTTATCAGGTTTATTTCGAAGCTAGATACGTTTTTGCGCGAATAGATGGTCGTATTTCTTTGTTAAATATAACCTAGGCATTTCAGCTATTCAAGGAGGGATCGGTTAAGTTATAAAGCCATCGAAAACGAAGCTGGAAAGTACAATTATTGTACGAAGACCCTATAATGGAGGTTTGTCTTTGTTGGTTTTGTCTCAGTTTTGCTAGCTATACTTTCGTTTTCTTTATATTTCGACGATTTACTTTAAACGTTTATAATGGTATAGATATTTGTTAAAACAAATTGGGGTTTTAGTGGTGATATTGTAGAGTAATCCACGCCGTATTTTTCATATGAGAAAATCGAATGACATGTGTTTTTTGCGAAAAGATAAGCTTAGTTCATGAAGACAAAATAACTGCACGAAGAAACTTTTCTGCCATTCTGCCTTTTCTCATGGTTTTGATAGTTTCGTTGTAGTTCCTTGTAACAGCTCTAATCTAGGTACTATTGTTAGACGATCAAAATAAGCGACTGCATTGTGTTGATCGCATCAATGTATCGTTCACAAACATTCGCTCTCTTTCTATTACAAATCTCATCTGCATTATTTACGTCGATTCTAGGATAAAGTTCTTATTCTTAGTGTATGGATCAAATTTTTACATCTCTGTACCTCATTTTTTTTAGAGGAAGGAAATTTCTAAAAAAATTCATAGGAGCTATTCAAAACATAGTAGTCAATTGACGCAAAGTTTGTTATTTTTTTTAATAAATCGTTTCAAAGTTCTTTTTTTTGCCTTAAAATTTTCGATTCTTTTGGCTCAAAATAACGTATGCAAGCAGAAAAAAATACCAGTAAAGCAATAGTGCTGTCAACACGTGGATTTGTGAGGACACGTGGATATAAATAGAATATTGGTTGACAACCTAAATTGGTGTTGCTTTACTATGTATAGTGTAAGACTGTGATTTGAATCTCCTCTATCAAGGTTATATTTATAGTTGTTATTGAATTTATTGCATAAGTTATAAATTGACAGATTTTTTGTAGTTTAAAATTAGATTTTATGATAAAGTCTTCAATCAGAGTGTAAATTTTTATATCTGTGAAACAGGGCAAAAACTAAATAGAAGTTGATAGCTCAATGTGTATTTTTCTAATCTTTAAATTGTACTATTTTGAATAACTAAAACAGTCAGTTCTGTTTCATTTTTGTATTATTTATATGTAATATAAAAAGTTACAATATTATAAACATGGAAATTTATATGGTCATGCTGAATATTGTTTGTCAGTTGTTGATTCTAGCGTGCCATTAAATGAAGAGGCAGAAGTTATTGTCTTCCTTGTACAACTAATATTCTGAAACCAAATTCAAGATCTAGAGGTTTTGTCACATACTTACAAATTAGTTTTTTAACACCGTATGGGGATAAATATCAGGTTCCATTGTGTGAAGTTGTCCATACAGTAAAATGTACTGTTATAGATTAATATTAAAAACATTGTGCTATTTACCACATAAATTTATTGAACTCAAATGATCATCTACTCACAGGAGAATTTTTAGACACATTGTTTTCCAACCTATTATATCCTCTGAGAATAACATCTCAGTCGGCAACGCTTATATTGAATATTTTTGCTAATGATATTTATGATTATTACATGAATGGTTTACTCTTTACTGATATTTATGATCACTTACCATTTTTTTCAATTCATCTAAAACAAAAAACAACAAAAAATAATGCTCAAAAGAAACAAAACTGTACTTAGAGAAAAAACTCAGTGATACTGACTGGTCGCAAATTTTAAGTATAAATGAACCTTCAGAAGCGTATTCCAGATTTACGTCTTTATTTACTAAAATTTATAACTCATGTATGTTGTCCACTTAAAAAGGTAGGCATAGATAATAAGATATATAAACCTTGGGTTTCCAGTGGCCTCAAGAAGTCTATCAAAAGAAAAAACAAATTATACAAACATTACTTGCATTTTCCTAACCCTATTAATGAATCCAAATACAAAAAATACAAAACTAAACTCACTCATTGTTGCCAAACATTTATATTATGACAAGAAACTAGCAGAAAATAAAGCTAATCTCAAACAAACATGGAAAATTTTGAATGATAACAAAGAAAAGAAAGAAATTAAAAAAACATAACATTATATTTTTGTGTGATAATAATGAATTATCTGACCTTTGTCAAATTGCAAATGCATTTTGTGAATATTTCTCAAATATTCGACCTAATTTATCAAGGAATATTCCTCCAACTTTATTTGGTCCTAATTTTTACCTCTGGTGAATTCAAAGAGTCATTTATTGTTGATCCTGTTACAGATGAAGAAATTAGGCAAATTACAAAAGAATTTTGATCTTTATCACATTGATTTTGCTTGCACCAAAAGGCAATTTGCAATAGTTCAACAAGGTCCTCTCTTTTTAATTCTTTTCAAAATGATATAAAGAACTCATTAAATATCAAATTATTTCTTATATAGTTAAAAAAGAACATTTTTGCAGAGTACTAGTATATAGAATGTATATTAATAAAACTCTATATTTGATATACTGTGTGTAATACCGTGACATCTATTGTATGATGCGATGAGGGAATTTGATATTTAAATAAGTATTTCGGCTTCCCATCAAATTGCCCTTGCCATTACATTCTTTTTTTCCCCTATAGATACAGTTTGTAAATGTATATGGCAAAATTTAATAAACACAAAAAATACAAATTTCAACGTTTCTAGACTTGTCTATCAAACAATCCTTATTCAAAGTGCAGATTAAAATGATAATGTCTGAAATAAAACTTTTCTCAAATTCATTACTAATTAGCAATTAAATTGCAAATTAGGTTGAGTATACAGAGGTGGATGAGAAGTTGGCAACATTAACAGATGATGAACTCAGCGATGATGAGACAGTTATGAAAGTGTTTGAACCACCAGAGCCAAAGATCCCAGAAGAGGTACCAGAGGAGGAGGAAGATGAAGAAGATGATATACCACAAGGTCTAGAAGGGTCAGCATTCCGTAGTAGGTTACCTCATGACAAGATGACATCGCAAGAGGCATCCTGTTTCCCTGATATCTCACAAGGACCACCTCATTTACAAAAACAATTTCTCTATATCAGGAATAGACTGGTAAGATACTTCAGCTTGTAAAGCAAGTACATGTTGTTTTTATTTGAAAATAGATGATTTGTCCAAGCTAACCATTCTATCAACTTCTTAGATGTTAAATTACCATCTTGCAATTGCAGTTACAGCTATGGCTTGATAATCCAAAGCAACAGCTTAACTTTGAAAATGCCATGGTCCAAATGGAACCTCCTAACAACAGTAAGTAACAATACTATAAACAATCACATTGTGACTTTTGCAAGTATGAGTTAACTATGTTTAATAGTAATGTTCACAACTGTAGCATAAAGAAAAACCCAAGTTACCTCACAACGTCAAATGACATAACAATAATATATGCAGGGATGGTGGTATGATGCGGAAAAAAAATCAAAATTATGCGGAATTTCTGATAAAATTGTGTGGAAAAAATCATTGATTATGCGGGATAAAGTGTTGATTATGTAGAAAAATTGCACAATATTGCAAAACGTTATGCAATATTACAGAAAACTGTATAAAACCATTTTTTGAGCATTTTAAGTTTAGAATATTTTTTAAGTCAAATGAAAACATGAAAAAACATATTAATGATTTATTAATGTACAGATCTGACAGCATAACCTCTTTAATAACAATAAGCTTTGTACCATGTATAGACATTGTCCTGAGAGAGGTTTTCATTAGTACCTTAATTAACTGAAAGGTTTTCTTAATATAAATATTTAGGCAAACAAAAAACAAACAATATTTCTCATTTTATGGTAACGACTCCAAAAGAAACATGCGCATACTTACAAAGCTGTGTTCAAGTATTCAATTTTGAAAAATAACATGAACTGTAAAATAACATTACCGTAACTGTTTCATACTGATTTATAAAAAATAGCCTTACTCAATACTAGTTCAAAAAGTTCAAATAGTTCTCAATCATGCTAAATTTATTTTGTGTAGTCTAGTTTTTCGCCAGTCAGTTATATTTAGTACATAACTATTACATAACACCCTATTTTCTACTTTTCTTTAAATACTGGTATACTTGCTCTACTTCTGGTAAGTCAGGAAATGTGAATGGGATGAATCCCATAATACTGCATGGCCCATAAATAAAAATTTATCCATCTTACAATAGAATAATTAAGCATAAATCTGGAATAATTTATTGTAATTAAGCACATGAAATTGTTCAGATATATAACAGCAAAGCTCATTGGATCATTTCAACCAATTAAAATTGCCGCTAAAACAAAACTAGTTCTAGTCTACGCTCTGCCATTACGAGTGACGCCTTGTTGATAAACGTTAAATCGCACGAGTCTCGATTGTGCTATGGGGTTTTTCATGTTTTTTTTTCAAGTTTTTTACACAGAAAACCTATGTATTCTTATATTTTTTTAAAATATTATTGATATTTAACTCGTTCTGCAATTCAAAGTGTGTAATTTTTGGCATATGAAAGCATTTTGGTAAAGCGAAAAATCGCGCGAGTCTGGCTTGTTTTTGTGGAGTTTTTAAGGCTCTTCTCGAGATTTGTTTACAAAATGAAACCTTTCTTTTCTTATTTTTATTCAAGAAGTAACGATATTTTGCTTGTTTTTTTACTCAAACTTGTGAAAATTTTGGCTTATTATGCAATTTTTTTCGCGATTACGCGGATTATGCGATTTTAGACCGATTATGCGAAATCGCATAATCGCGTTATACCACCATCCCTGTATATGATAATAAATATCTCCTTCATTTGTTCACATTTCAGATGATCCTAGACTAGTCCAAAGGGTGCATGCATTTCTTGAAAGATATGGCTCCATTAACTTTGGTGTGTACAAGATGGTCAAGATGCCACCACAATGTAAGTACAGCACATCTAGTGACCACTTCACATTAAGGCCTGCCACTGTAACTCCAGGCAAAGTCATTCCAACCAAATTCTTCAGAATTGGCATCACTTAAATAACTTCTAATAATTGTAGTTATTGCTGGCTCAATTTCCATGCTTTTTATGTTGTTTTTTAATATTAACTTTATTATCTATATTCTGAAATCTGGTAATCATGCCAGAGCCACTGATAACCTTGTGGAAGCCAATGTAGTGTGTGTGCCACTTCTTGAAATTCTTGAAAAGCCTGTGAGTTGGAAATCTTGAAAATTAAAATTCTTCTGAAAACTCCTAGTGTTCAGAGTGTAGAATGCAGATACAAGTTTTCATTTCAAACCACTGTAAAACAAGCAGCAAATTATTCTGCTTAGGTTGTTAGAGATCAAAGTTATGAAAAAATGGTGCTTCTTGATCATCCAGATTTTGTCCTTGAAAGTGCTGGAACAAGTCTGGAAATTCATGTTAAAATTGTAGCATGAACCCTGATAACAAAAGGAAGTTGATGCATTGCCGATACAAATTCTCTATTAATTCCTGCTAATGTTTGTTAACAAATAGTATTGTATTTATTCCAGTAAAAAAGTCTCCAAAAGTTATAGTGGTTGGTGCTGGTATATCTGGCCTGATGGCTGCAAGACAGTTACAAAGCTTTGGTATTGATGTCACTATTGTTGAAGCAAGGGTAATGATAATAATAATGATTTATAAAGCATTAAAAATTATCACATGTGCTATAATATCATGCCATTTGACCACATAAATACAACACATGCAAGTTAGATGTAAAATAGTTGATTAAAGGTGTGATTATGAATTAGTCACTGTGTCAGTCATCTCAGAATATTAGTAGCATTGAAGTCATTACTAACAGTAGATGAATTTTAGGATGGAACAGTTGCATATTAATCACTGTATACATAGTATCATTCTCAAAGTTGAAAAAGACTGCTAGAATAACATGTGGATTTTCATGTGTGTTCAATAACATGTTCTCATTGACTACACTCTTAAATATCAGTAAAGCAGATTTAGATGGTCATTCAATTGTGCATTTAAATGGTAAAATGTTAAAAATTGGTTGGTACAGGGTCATCCTTATATAGTCAATTAGTTGTTTTTTCTACGTTTGATTGATATAGCCAAGCTTTCGCGCTAATCATGCATCTTCAGGGCCAAAATGGATGTGTTTACAATATGTTTCATACTACATTGTGTAAAATGTTATTCTGTAACTGATATGACATAGAAATAGCATTGAAATTAATTACTTAATATTGTTGTTCATAGGAAAGAGTTGGAGGCCGTGTTGCTACATTCCGGGAAGGTCAATATATTGCAGATCTTGGTGCGATGGTTTTGACTGGGCTTGGTAAGTGATCAACTTCACCATCTTTGGTACCAAAGCTGTCCTTCTGCAATTATTCACTACTTCTTTGTTTCCTAAAGAGCTTTGAGGTTTAAATATATTTTTTCACACAATACAGTGTCATTTGTTTTTGTATGTTGGACATAATTGTCTGTGTTAATGTGTGAATGTGCACAGCCACAATAATATTGAAATAATTAAGGTAAAAGTTTAATTCTAAATAATACATTGCATGAGTATGGAGGTGATGATGATCTATTAACTATTTTACTGCATTATTCCTTTTCTGTGAACTCACACACATAAACACTCTCTGCCATTTGGTGTTTTTACTTTATGTATTTACATTAATTGATCATGATTCATCACAATTGAGTTAATTGAACAAACGTCCATATGAATGTGTAGGTTCAAATGAAGGTTTAGAGCAGTTAGGTGCAGTTTGGAGTTTTGATTGACTGGAGCAAAAAACACCAAATGGCAATGAGCATTAAAGTGTTTTCCATGTAGTTAGCATCAAACAGAAAACTGCAGTATGTGTTAGCCAGAAATAATAAGAAAAGTTGCATTGTGAGACAATAGAATAGTATTTTTTTATTATTAGTACATGATTGTATTATAATTATTCAGCAATTTAATATTATCTGTCTCATTTTGAAAACATTTGACTTGAGCCAAATGATGAGATAAAAACTAGTAAATTACTAGAGTGGGTTGTATCAGTGTTTGTATAGAAACATTTGTAAGAAGTGCTTAAAAATGTGCAGAGAAACTGACGTTTCGAACATTAGTTCTTCATTGGCATATTAACTAAAGGACTTGACTTAGTAAGTGAGGTCACTCTGATGTGAGCATTCTGTCATTTCAGCCAGCTATTCTTATCCATATGGAGTTGTTTCAGCTCCACCAAGGTGGCAACCTTAGCATCAGACTACATATTTAACATCATTATGTTGTTTTTCTAGGTGGCAATCCTCTCACTGTCCTTGCAAACCAGATCAACATGGAGCTGCATAAAATCAAACAGAAATGTCCATTGTTTGAAACCCTTGGCAAACCGGTACAAACCGTAATATTACAAAAACATTGTTATGATAAAAAACGGATATAGACAGACAGATAGACAGTTTTTGTTTTGTTGTTTTCACATGATACAATGTTTTTGTAATTTTTGAAGTATATTTATTTATTCTGTTATAGGCCACAAGAGATCAAAACTGGACCTACAAAAGCAGTGGGTCTTCTGCAATTAGGGTGAATTGATTGCTCTTACCATGTTATACTTTCTAGTCATACAAGCTACATGTATGTCTGGACAGACCAATACCAACCATCTGCCAGATCTTTGTGAATATTCATTGTAGATTTGTAGATTTTTCAATTCAGTTGAGTTTTCCAAATTTACAAATTAATAGATCATCATGGTGTCACTGACAGGTTTTTTCCTTTTATTTCTAGGTCCCAAAAGATAAGGATGAGATGGTTGAAAGAGAGTTTAACAGATTATTGGAGGCAACATCATTTCTGTCACATCATTTAGATTTTAATTATATGAATGGGAAGCCTGTGTCTTTGGGGCATGCCCTGGAACTAGTGATCAAGTATGTATCAAGGGTCATTTTGGACAAATCCAGTACTACAGAATTAGAGCCAACAGTGTATATATTGCTTGGGAACATAATCAGAATGGTTGAAAATTGCACATATTTCACTTAGCATTGTTTCCAAGTAATGTCAATCACTAAAAATATTCTGTTGCCAGACTGAGTATCATCTTAAGCCAAATATCTCCTGTAAATTCCTCCTACTCATCATAGAATTGTATAGATAGGACAAAAGTATGAAAAATGGATCAAATGCTTGAGGTTGCTTTTATGATCTTTTATGTGGTATAAGCAAAGTGTGTTTATTTACAATAATTAATCAGAATTATTATGATTTATGCATTTAACTATCTTTCTGCAGACTTCAAGAAAAACAAGTAAAAGAACAACAGATAGAGCATGCCAAAAAGATCCTTAGTATCCAAGATTTAATGAAGGAAAACTTGGCTAAGGTTAGTACAACATAAACATGAATGCTGGACAACTACACCTGTAAGTGTTGTATAAAGACCTTATTTGCATTTGGTGAATGTAAAAGTAAATGTCTATGTTAAATATACAATGTCCCATCAGCATCTTTAAACCAGTGCTGGTCCATCAGAGTGTGGATGACATATATACTCTGACTATATTTACCCCAGCAAATTCCTTTACCCATTTATACACCTGGGTGGAGAAAGGCACTGAGTGAGTAAAGTGTCTTGTTAAGATAGAAGTCTTTCTTACATAATTTTTTTATTGCCAACGTTTGCAAACCTTGTTTTAGAAGTTCAAATTTCAGTTACAATTAAGACATTTTCTTCTCACAGGAAAAAGGGTCTTGATGTAATGATTGTAAATCTAATGAGATGTTGTTTTCAGATGTTATCTTTACAAGACAAGGGGAGGCATACCCACAATGAACATCAAGATGCAATTCAGAAGAAAACTAATGCTGGTTCATCGTAAGAGAATTTGTTTGTATTTGAACACTAAATAGAGATAATTGCAGGGTTCCTACAGTGTTGCAAAAGTCCTTGAAGTTGGACCTTGGTCCTTGAAAAGTCCTGGAGTTACAAATTTTCTTTGAAGAGTCCTTTGTATTACAAAATCTGTACAAAAAAAACCCTTAAAACCCTGTAATTAATAATGAAGGCAGAGTTGAAGATGTGAGAACAAAACATTGTACAGAATTGTACCAATTCATTATAGCATTAATGACAATCAACTCTGTTCAGGCCAACTGTTCAATGACTTAAAAGTATGGTAGCAATATTCACTGATTATTAACCAACACATAGCAAACAAATTGAGAGGATATTGATTCACTAACCAATTGTTGCAAAGTAAATGCATTGAATTCTGTCAATGTTCTAAAGTCACACATTAAGGTGGGAAGGAAGGCTAACATGACCTTTGAATTTGAAAATTTTTTTTACCGTTTTCGGAGATTTGCTATTCATAACGCTCACTCACAAAGTTTCACATTTGTACATACATTATTTGGAAAGTTATGAGCAATCAAAGTTCGGTATCTAAGTGGTATTTCGCGGTAAAAATCATGAGCTTAGAGTATCAAAACAAACTAAAACTAAAGCGCCGCTATTACCAGATGACAGATGCACGTTGAAACTTTGACAGTTTTCAGCTTGTTCACACCTACGAAGAATGAGCCGTGATCCTAGCTCCAAAAACATACCATATAATTTTGCTTGCTAACTAAATTAAGTTATTAATTTTATGAGCTTTTTCAAGCTTTGCACTTTTAATGTTGAATTTCTAACTTTTATGAAATGTTTTTGATAAGCGAAGTCGCTGCAAAGTCCGCCATTTTTGTGCCGATGAATTCTTACGCAAAGGTCATGACAAATGTGCTTTGTTTGAGGTGACGTTGCTACGTGTCACGCCAAATACCTCATGTGATTGGTTTTCGCGGGAGTAACGCACCATCGTATATGGGTTTTATTCCCTTTTTTGGAGCTTTGGATGGCCTTTTTTGACAGATGATGACTCAGTGTAACGCAATACGATGTGGGTAGTGGACAAGTTTTCTACGCTTTGCGAAAGAATTTCATGCTTTTTTCTACCATAAATAGGCTTTCACGGCACAATCTGTGATAATTAAAAGTAGATATTGGTATTAAGCTTTAACTGGATTCTTTTCAAAATAAAGATATCTAAAGTAGAGGTAATTTAGAAACTTTTCACGGCAGTAACTCAAAGTATGTTGTTTTGTGTCGGATTTACAAGCGTGACAATTTTAAAGCAGAATTCTTATAACAAATCTTCGCACAACCCCTTATCAAAAATATAATTTTAGAGTTACTGCGATGAAAAGTTTAGTAATTTAATGTAGATTAAGCTGCCAAAGTTTCGAAACAGTTGATAAAAAGCTTTTCATTTTACAGTCGATTTTACTAAATTTTCGTGATTGACGGGTCACTCAACAAATGTCACAAATACCACACATTCTTTTTGTTTAATATTAAAACTGAATATTTTTCAGTAAACAATGTGTTATAAAGTAAATTTTGTTTAAATTTGGTTCATTTTGGATGAAAGTAGAGCCCTATTTTACTTAACTCAAAATCTCTAAAAAGTTGATACCAGATGCCTTCCTTCCCACCTTAACACGGCACATTTATGCACTTACAAAATGTTTTTCATTGCAGGGATGTAACTACAGAATTCACAATAAAAAGTAGACAAAGAGATTTAAATGCAATTTGCAGGGTAAATATCTGTCAATACCATGGTACATGCAAATCTGTACTCCACAATTTAATTTATTTTGTACTTTTGAAAAAGGTTGTGTGGCAATAATATGATGAGTCAGATGTTTAATTAGAAAGTACAGCTAGAATACAGGACTGTTTGCCACTCCTATGAAAATAACTGTATTGTTGAACTATTACTAAAACACCTGTACTCCATGTTCTTTAGGAATATGATGAATTGGCAGAGGAACAGCAAAGACTAGATGAAAAGCTTGAAGAGCTAGAAAATAATCCACCTAGGTATGACATAGTTTGATGCATGGTACTACAAACTTAATGACCATTTAAAGCTATTCCTCTAAATAGATTTTTTAGACCATAAATTAGATAAAAGCTGGTTTTCAACTAGGCATCATTTAAAAGCTGCTCAGTATAGCAAGCTAATCAAGTTGACCAAATGAAATCCATTTCAGCTGTCAAACCCCAAATCAGAAACATATGTTTTTCATGTCACTTTGCATTTTTAACTAATTACCACGGTGACACACTCAATCTTGAGAACCAGTCTTTATATTCATTTGGTTTATATTCACTTGTTGATAATGTAACTGAAGAGTTTAAGAGTTGATTATAATTATATGCCATGATTCTTACCTGGTTTTAGTCACTAACAGTGGTTGCGTAGAGCTGTTTTGGCATGAGTGGGAAACAGTACAGCTACTATACTATACTGCTATGATCCAGCTGATGTCAGATTCATACTACCATCACAATATAGTACAGCACTGTTTCCCATTCATACAAGAACGACTCTAATAATGCAGCTGGTAGCATGAACAATATCAATTGGGGTGTCTTTCAGTGATGTGTACCTATCATCAAGAGATCGTCAAATATTAGACTGGCATTTTGCTAACTTAGAGTTTGCGAATGCTACTCCTCTAACTGCACTTTCATTAAAACACTGGGACCAAGATGATGACTTTGAATTCAGTGGTAGTCACATGACAGTACGTAATGGCTATTCCTGTCTTCCTGCTGCCCTTGCTGAGTGTCTGGATATAAGGCTGAATACTGCTGTGAGGCACGTCAGATATAATAGAGCAGGTACTAGTTTTGTTTATTGTTACATGATTGGGAATCATAAAAAACATGGTCAGCTGAAATATTCCAGGAATGATTTCTTACCCATCCGAATTACATTGCATTCTATGATAATCAATAAGTGTACTGCAGCATAGTTAACCTGTTGTTAGAACTCTTTATACAAGCTTTTCAAGTAGAGTGCAAACAATATATCCCTGAAACACTAATTACTAAATAGTACAAAATAGTGCTAAATTAAACAAAAGAAAACAATAGAATTTGCATAAAATAGCACTATTTAGTATTACTAAAGTTTCACGGATTAATTGTTTGCACTCTATGACAATACAATCTTTTGTTTTAACCTTGCTGGCTATGACTGAATGAACAGACTGTAATCCTTCTTTTAGCTTGTAGTCTAACAGCCAAATTCATTGTATCGCAAGCCGCCATTTTAAAACTATGTTTTGATTTGGTCTTTTTTGAACTGTCAGTCAAATTCAAAGGCGGAGTTTATTTTATATTAACCAATGACAGAACATGTTAGGGCAAGCTCTGCCCTGTGAACATGATGGACGGTTCAGAAAAGAACAAAATGAAAACAGTTTTAAAACGGCGGGTCGCAATACAACGAATTAGGCTGTAAATACTTATAGCTTTCCTATAGATATTTGAATATTCCTCACCATAATCACAGACTATGGTTTTGTTTAGTTATTTTGCAATTTAGGATGAGAATAAGTCAAAACTTGTGCACAGTCACTCGGGACCCATTCAACATCAAAAGTGAAACAAAGTCATATCACAATAGGATTCTTGACCATCTCCCTCCATTTACTATGGCTGCACATGGTTGGCTAAGTGCCAAAATCACCAAACATATGATTGAATGCCGGTTTTGTTGATGTCATGAATTCAGTGTACTAAACAGTGTGCTGTCTTTGTTTTCATTGAAAGGTGTGGAAGTTGTGACTCAAAATACCAGTAAATCTTCAATGACTGCAACACAGACATTTAAAGGAGACGCTGTATTAATTACATTACCTTTGGGAGTTCTAAAAGCACATCCTCCAGCTGTTCAGTTCCACCCAGCTCTACCTGAATGGAAAATGGCTGCTGTACATAGGATGGGTTTTGGAAATCTAAACAAAGTACTTACTGTTTGCTTGACTGTTTGCTTGCTTGCTTGTATGTTTGTTTGTTTGTTTGTTTGTGTGTTTGTTTGTTTGTTTGTTTGTTTTAAAAAGTTCTAATGCTGAATTTCTATATTATAATCTCTATGTCAATGATTTAAGTAGATCACTGAGCAATTCCATCATTTTAGATAACGTTTTTAAAATCCTTATGGCAATGACTACATGGAAACCAGGCTTAACATGAATTAATCTATTGGTTCCCCCATCCTAGCAGTTCCTGTGTGAAGGTCCACCAAATGAATGCAGGTTTCAAATCTGAGGACTTCTGTCAAACTTGGACTGTGACATAAACTTGTAGTTCTGCCCAGAATATAAAATTTATTATTATTTATGAAATGGTTTATTTTTTTATTTAAGGTTGTGCTGTGTTTTGATCGTATTTTCTGGAACCCCAACACTAATCTATTTGGTCATGTGAGTGGTGCAACCCTGAACCGTGGTGAACTATTTCTCTTCTGGAATCTGTACAAGGCTCCTGTGCTCATATCACTGGTCGCTGGAGAAGCTGCTAACAAGTTAGAGAATGTCCCAGATGATATCATTGTTGGCCGTGCTGTAGGAGTTCTCCGGGGGATTTTTGGAGCAAGCAATGTACCAAATGTATGTATTTTGACTGACAAGACAATTATTACACTCCTTTAAATAAACAACAATAGCAGTGAAAAAGAACATCATTCTGATATGTGTGTCTCTTGTATGCTACTAAGAGTTTTCCCTGGATGACTAGTTTTTGTTTGTTTTTTTATTTGATGAGCATGAGGGCTTGCTTGATCAAAGTAATATTCATTCTTTTGTTTATTTGTTCTTTATTATGTTAAGTCCAGCAACATGTTAGGCCTCCTGCCTGAAATATTCAAATGATTAATGTGATTTTGGAATATCACTCTGTGATAGAATTTTAGTTTATTATAATAATCTATAATCTGATATAAAATGCCTATTTTCACTGGTGAAGTAAGGGGAGATGTTAACTGTGAAGGAACCAGAATTGACGGTTTTCTTTTGATAACATCACCTTCTCTGCTGCTGTCTCCATTTGCAAATTTTAACATGCTTACTTCTCTGGTGAAAACTGGCATAAATAGTCTGTAATATATTTATGTATACATTAAAGTTTTGTTTGTTGGATATCATTTGCAGCCTAAAAAGTCAGTTGTCACAAGATGGAAGTCAGACGAGTGGTCCCAAGGCTCATATTCCTATGTAGCTGCAGGGTCTTCAGGAAATGATTATGATTTAATGGCATCACCGGTTGCTCCACCACCTATGACTAATGTCCAGCCAGGAACACCACAACCACCTAACCCTCCTAGAGTGTTCTTTGCTGGTGAACATACTATTAGAAACTACCCTGCTACTGTACACGGTGCATTGCTTAGTGGTTTACGTGAAGCAGGTCGTATAGCAGATCAATTCCTTGGCCTTCCATATGAATTACGAGGTGTGAGCCCCCCTATGCAGCAGACCAGATAGCCAAATTCAATAACTGAACTTTTATCTTAAAAGAGGTTGACCAATGTCTTGGCTAGTCTTGAGCCACAAACAGCTGAGTGAAATGTCTTCCTCAATCTCGCATCTTTGTGAACATGTTTGGTAGATGACATTAAAGTCCAACAGAATGTGTTGGCAAGGTCATGCCAACCAAAACATATCAGACAAACCTGAAAACCAAAGAACTGAATCTTGGCTCTTTGTGGTTTCCATAAACCAGGCTGTGAAACAATATCAAGTTCATGGGTGATTGGCTCTACGGACAATAGTCTGTTGACATGAATAGACAAACAATGAACAAAATTGTCTGACCAATTCAAAACACTTTTCACTTTTGTAAATAGTTCATAAATACATACCACTTTTTGCCGTCATCAAAAGGCCTTTTTGCTTTATTTATTCCGTGGTTACAAAGCTTTTTTTATCCATTGACAAATGATTGTGTCAGATGATCTCTTGGTAAAGCAGGACTACTCATATGCATATAATGACTACAAAGTAGAATGTTATTATTTAATCAACAAAAGGCAATTTGTATAGAAAGGACAGTAGAAATAAAAATGATTGAAATTAATTGTAAACATTGAAGTGGTCAATAATAAAGAGAGATTCATGTATTGTGATGTAGGTATGTAATTTATTTTGGTAAGAAATTACAGAGACAAGAGTGTTTTTATCTGGGGGTTTCCTTTGAAAAGTGAAAAGAAGTGCTTAGTAGTCAGTTTTGAAAATGACTCTATAAGTATTCATCAGTACTTTACTAACCAAGATGCTGATTTCAGAACCTAAAGGGCACAGCCACACTAATTCAAAAACTGTCAAAAATCTTCAAAAATATCAAGCCAAAATTGTGTATGTTCCTAAATGTTTTTGTCTATTGTCTGTGGAAAGTATGGAGTTGGTAGAAGACCCAAAAAAGGTCAAGTTTTCAAGGAAGTTCCCCTGTTTTTTGCTGCCGCAGCCAAGCGAGCCTGAGCGAGCGTAGCAAGGCAGCATTATAATTGAGTACTTAGGGAGCTGAAATCAAAATTGTGAGCCCTCGAGGATCCTTTGCAAGTTTCTTTGAGGGATTGTATTACACTTCCATGATCTTGAGGGATTGTATTCCAGTCACAACTACTTATTTTTTATTGTAATTTTTTGGAACTTTTATCGACTTGCATTTTTGAATGACCAGGCATACGTAAAATGAGTTTCAATACCTTTTTCCCAGCACTTTTAGGCTAAATATTACCCTAATTGCAAGGCAGCATTCACTAAGAGGTCTCTTAGGCAAGTCTTATTATTATTATGATTGTTTTATACACTTAAGGAAAGCCTGGTTTCCATAAAATCACGAACAGTCGAGAACGATCACAACTTTCCAATTGTACGATTGAAAAAAGTGTATATAATCGTAGATGACTGAAATGGATTGAAACGGTTCATATGATTGAAAAACTTTGTTTTCCATATAACCGATTTTTTTCTCATTCTTGATCATTTTTGATTATATAGAAACCAGGCTAAAGTGTACTGTTGAAAAAAAAAAAAAAAAAATTAAAAATGGATATCAGTTAATGTCTTTTTATCAGTGAGCTCAAGCAATCAACTTGAAGTTTAACATTCATTCTAGAGATTTTTCAAAAAAAATGTTTGCTTTGAATTCAATTATTCCTCTCATAAGAGGTAAAAACTAGTAAAAAAATACTAGGTAGGACTGCCTAGAGAAACAGTTGTAAATGTATAATAACTTAGACACTGTAGAATGATAGTAGAGAATGCAGACGTATCGGGCGTCAGTCTTTCGGAGTAATATCAAATTACTCCGACAAAGGACTAACGTCCGAAACATCAGTTTTCTCTACTATCATTCTACGGTGTTTAACTTATCATTACATTTACAACTATTCCTCTCATAAAGTGTGCATTTCTGAAATCTTATAAAACGCATTTAAACATTACTAAAACACATACTGCATATATCAGAGCTACTAAATACTACAGCTACTACACATACTACAGCTACTACACATACCACAGCTACTTCACATTCTACAGCTACTACACATACTACAGCTACTACACATACAGCTACTACACATACCACAGCTACTACACATACTACAGCTACTACACATACTACAGCTACTGCACATACTACAGCTACTACACATACTACAGTTACTACACATACTACAGTTACTACACATACTACAGCTACTTCACATTCTACAGCTACTACACATACTACAGCTACTACACATACTACAGCTACTACACATACTACAGCTACTACACATACTACAGCTACTACACATACTACAGCTACTACACATACTACAGCTACTACACACACTACAGCTACTACACATACCACAGCTACTGCACATACTACAGCTGCTACACATACTACAGTTACTACACATACTACAGCTACTACACATACTACAGTTACTACACATACTACAGCTACTACACATACTACAGCTACTACACACACTACAGCTACTACACATACTACAGCTACTACACATACTACAGCTACTACACATACTACAGCTACTACACACACTACAGCTACTACACATACTACAGTTACTACACATACTACAGCTACTGCACATACCACAGCTACTACACATACTACAGTTACTACACATACTACAGCTACTACACATACTACAGCTACTACACATACCACAGCTACTACACATACTACAGCTACTGCACATACTACAGCTACTACACATACTACAGCTACTGCACATACTACAGCTACTACACATACTACAGCTACTACACATACTACAGCTACTTCACATTCTACAGCTACTACACATACTACAGTTACTGCACATACTACAGCTACTACACATACTACAGCTACTACACATACTACAGCTACTACACATACTACAGCTACTACACATACTACAGTTACTACACATACTACAGCTACTGCACATACTACAGCTACTACACATACTACAGCTACTACACATACTACAGCTACTTCACATTCTACAGCTACTACACATACTACAGTTACTACACATACTACAGCTACTTCACATTCTACAGCTACTACACATACTACAGCTACTACACATACTACAGCTACTACACATACTACAGCTACTACACATACTACAGCTACTACACATACTACAGCTACTACACATACTACAGCTACTACACACACTACAGCTACTACACACACTACAGCTACTACACATACTACAGCTACTACACATACTACAGCTACTACACATACTACAGCTACTACACACACTACAGCTACTACACATACTACAGCTACTACACATACTACAGCTACTACACATACCACAGCTACTACACATACTACAGCTACTACACATACCACAGCTACTACACATACTACAGCTACTACACATACTACAGCTACTACACACACTACAGCTACTACACATACTACAGCTACTGCACATACTACAGCTACTACACATACCACAGCTACTACACATACTACAGCTACTACACATACTACAGTTACTGCACATACTACAGCTACTACACATACTACAGCTACTACACATACTACAGCTACTACACATACCACAGCTACTACACATACTACAGCTACTACACATACTACAGCTACTACACACACTACAGCTACTGCACATTCTACAGCTACTACACATACTACAGCTACTACACATACTACAGCTACTAAACATACTACAGCTACTACACATACCACAGCTACTACACATACTACAGCTACTACACATACTACAGTTACTGCACATACTACAGCTACTACACATACTACAGCTACTACACATACTACAGCTACTACACATACCACAGCTACTACACATACTACAGCTACTACACATACTACAGCTACTACACACACTACAGCTACTACACATACTACAGCTACTACACATACTACAGCTACTACACATACCACAGCTACTACACATACTACAGCTACTACACATACTACAGTTACTGCACATACTACAGCTACTACACATACTACAGCTACTACACATACTACAGCTACTACACATACCACAGCTACTACACATACTACAGCTACTACACATACTACAGTTACTGCACATACTACAGCTACTACACATACTACAGCTACTACACATACTACAGCTACTACACATACCACAGCTACTACACATACTACAGCTACTACACATACTACAGCTACTACACACACTACAGCTACTACACATACTACAGCTACTACACATACTACAGCTACTACACACACTACAGCTACTACACATACTACAGCTACTACACATACTACAGCTACTACACACACCACAGCGACTACACACACCACAGCTACTACACACACTACAGCTACTACACATACTACAGCTACTACACATACTACAGCTACTACACATACTACAGCTACTACACATACCACAGCTACTACACATACTACAGCTACTACACATATCACAGCTACTACACATACTACAGCTACTACACACACTACAGCTACTACACATACTACAGTTACTACACATACTACAGCTACTACACACACTACAGCTACTACACATACTACAGCTACTGCACATACTACAGCTACTGCACATACTACAGCTACTACACACACTACAGCTACTACACATACTACAGCTACTACACATACTACAGCTACTACATACACTACAGCTACTACACACACCACAGCTACTACACGCACCACAGCTACTACAGCTACTACACCTACTACACATACTACAGCTACTACACATACTACAGCTACTACACATACTACAGCTACTGCACATACTACAGCTACTGCACATACTACAGCTACTACACATACTACAGCTACTGCACATACTACAGCTACTGCACATACTACAGCTACTACACATACTACAGCTACTACACATACTACAGCTACTGCACATACTACAGCTACTACACATACTACAGTTACTGCACATACTACAGCTACTACACATACTACAGCTACTACACATACCACAGCTACTACACATACTACAGCTACTACACATACCACAGCTACTACACATACTACAGCTACTACACATACTACACCTACTACACACACTAAAGCTACTACACATACTACAGCTACTACACATACTACAGTTACTGCACATACTACAGCTACTACACATACTACAGCTACTACACACACTACAGCTACTACACATACCACAGCTACTACACATACCACAGCTACTACACATACTACAGCTACTACACACACTACAGCTACTACACATTCTACAGCTACTACACATACTACAGTTACTGCACATACTACAGCTACTGCACATACTACAGCTACTACACATACCACAGCTACTACACATACCACAGCTACTACACACACTACAGCTACTACACATACCACAGCTACTACACATACCACAGCTACTACACATACTACAGCTACTACACATACTACAGCTACTGCACATACTACAGCTACTACACACACCACAGCGACTACACACACCACAGCTACTACACATACTACAGCTACTACACATACCACAGCTACTACACATACCACAGCTACTACACATACTACAGCTACTACACATACTACAGCTACTACACACACTACAGCTACTGCACATACTACAGCTACTACACATACTACAGCTACTGCACATACTACAGCTACTACACATACCACAGCTACTACACATACTACAGCTACTACACATACTACAGCTACTACACATACTACAGCTACTACACATACTACAGCTACTACACATACTACAGCTACTACACATACTACAGCTACTACACATACTACAGCTACTACACACACTACAGCTACTACACACACTACAGCTACTACACATACTACAGCTACTACACATACTACAGCTACTACACATACTACAGCTACTACACACACTACAGCTACTACACATACTACAGCTACTACACATACTACAGCTACTACACATACCACAGCTACTACACATACTACAGCTACTACACATACCACAGCTACTACACATACTACAGCTACTACACATACTACAGCTACTACACACACTACAGCTACTACACATACTACAGCTACTGCACATACTACAGCTACTACACATACCACAGCTACTACACATACTACAGCTACTACACATACTACAGTTACTGCACATACTACAGCTACTACACATACTACAGCTACTACACATACTACAGCTACTACACATACCACAGCTACTACACATACTACAGCTACTACACATACTACAGCTACTACACACACTACAGCTACTGCACATTCTACAGCTACTACACATACTACAGCTACTACACATACTACAGCTACTACACATACCACAGCTACTACACATACTACAGCTACTACACATACTACAGCTACTACACATACCACAGCTACTACACATACTACAGCTACTACACATACTACACCTACTACACACACTACAGCTACTACACATACTACAGCTACTACACATACTACAGTTACTGCACATACTACAGCTACTACACATACTACAGCTACTACACACACTACAGCTACTACACATACCACAGCTACTACACATACCACAGCTACTACACATACTACAGCTACTACACACACTACAGCTACTACACATTCTACAGCTACTACACATACTACAGTTACTGCACATACTACAGCTACTGCACATACTACAGCTACTACACATACCACAGCTACTACACATACCACAGCTACTACACACACTACAGCTACTACACATACCACAGCTACTACACATACCACAGCTACTACACATACTACAGCTACTACACATACTACAGCTACTGCACATACTACAGCTACTACACACACCACAGCGACTACACACACCACAGCTACTACACATACTACAGCTACTACACATACCACAGCTACTACACATACCACAGCTACTACACATACTACAGCTACTACACATACTACAGCTACTACACACACTACAGCTACTGCACATACTACAGCTACTACACATACTACAGCTACTGCACATACTACAGCTACTACACATACCACAGCTACTACACATACTACAGCTACTACACATACTACAGCTACTACACATACTACAGCTACTACACATACTACAGCTACTACACATACTACAGCTACTACACATACTACAGCTACTACACATACTACAGCTACTACACACACTACAGCTACTACACACACTACAGCTACTACACATACTACAGCTACTACACATACTACAGCTACTACACATACTACAGCTACTACACACACTACAGCTTCTACACATACTACAGCTACTACACATACTACAGCTACTACACATACCACAGCTACTACACATACTACAGCTACTACACATACCACAGCTACTACACATACTACAGCTACTACACATACTACAGCTACTACACACACTACAGCTACTACACATACTACAGCTACTGCACATACTACAGCTACTACACATACCACAGCTACTACACATACTACAGCTACTACACATACTACAGTTACTGCACATACTACAGCTACTACACATACTACAGCTACTACACATACTACAGCTACTACACATACCACAGCTACTACACATACTACAGCTACTACACATACTACAGCTACTACACACACTACAGCTACTGCACATTCTACAGCTACTACACATACTACAGCTACTACACATACTACAGCTACTACACATACTACAGCTACTACACATACCACAGCTACTACACATACTACAGCTACTACACATACTACAGTTACTGCACATACTACAGCTACTACACATACTACAGCTACTACACATACTACAGCTACTACACATACCACAGCTACTACACATACTACAGCTACTACACATACTACAGCTACTACACACACTACAGCTACTGCACATACTACAGCTACTACACATACTACAGCTACTACACATACTACACCTACTACACACACTACAGCTACTACACATACTACAGCTACTACACATACCACAGCTACTACACATACCACAGCTACTACACATACCACAGCTACTACACATACTACAGCTACTACACATACTACAGCTATTACACACACTACAGCTACTACACATACTACAGCTACTACACATACTACAGCTACTACACACACCACAGCGACTACACACACCACAGCTACTACACACACTACAGCTACTACACATACTACAGCTACTACACATACTACAGTTACTACACATACTACAGCTACTGCACATACTACAGCTACTGCACATACTACAGCTACTACACATACTACAGCTACTACACATACCACAGCTACTACACATACCACAGCTACTACACATACTACAGCTACTACACACACTACAGTTACTACACATACTACAGTTACTACACATACTACAGCTACTACACATACCACAGCTACTACACATACCACAGCTACTACACATACTACAGTTACTACACATACTACAGCTACTACACATACTACAGCTACTACACATACTACAGCTACTACACATACTACAGCTACTACACACACTACAGCTACTACACATACTACAGCTACTACACATACTACAGCTACTACACATACCACAGCTACTACACATACTACAGCTACTACACATACTACAGCTACTACACATACTACAGCTACTACACACACTACAGCTACTACACATACTACAGTTACTACACATACTACAGCTACTACACATACTACAGCTACTACACATACTACAGCTACTACACATTCTACAGCTACTACACATACTACAGCTATTGCACATACTACAGCTACTACACACACTACAGCTACTACACATACTACAGCTACTACACATACTACAGCTACTACACACACTACAGCTACTACACACACCACAGCTACTACACACACTACAGCTACTACACACACTACAGCTACTACACACACCACAGCTACTACACACACTACAGCTACTACAGCTACTACACCTACTACACATACTACAGCTACTACACATACTACAGCTACTACACATACTACAGCTACTACACACACTACAGCTACTACACACACCACAGCTACTACACACACTACAGCTACTACAGCTACTACACCTACTACACATACTACAGCTACTACACATACTACAGCTACTACACATACTACAGCTACTGCACATACTACAGCTACTGCACATACTACAGCTACTACACATACTACAGCTACTGCACATACTACAGCTACTGCACATACTACAGCTACTACACATACTACAGCTACTACACATACTACAGCTACTGCACATACTACAGCTTCTACACATACTACAGTTACTGCACATACTACAGCTACTACACATACTACAGCTACTACACATACCACAGCTACTACACATACTACAGCTACTACACATACCACAGCTACTACACATACTACAGCTACTACACATACTACACCTACTACACACACTACAGCTACTACACATACTACAGCTACTACACATACTACAGTTACTGCACATACTACAGCTACTACACACACCACAGCTACTACACATACCACAGCTACTACACATACTACAGCTACTACACATACTACAGCTACTACACATACCACAGCTACTACACATACTACAGCTACTACACACACCACAGCTACTACACATACCACAGCTACTACACATACTACAGCTACTACACATACTTCAGCTACTACACATACCACAGCTACTACACATACTACAGCTACTACACACACTACAGCTACTACACATTCTACAGCTACTACACATACTACAGCTACTACACATACTACAGCTACTACACACACCACAGCTACTACACATACCACAGCTACTACACATACTACAGCTACTACACATACTACAGCTACTACACATACCACAGCTACTACACATACTACAGCTACTACACACACTACAGCTACTACACATTCTACAGCTACTACACATACTACAGTTACTGCACATACTACAGCTACTGCACATACTACAGCTACTACACATACCACAGCTACTACACACACTACAGCTACTACACACACCACAGCTACTACACACACCACAGCTACTACACATACTGCAGCTACTACACATACCACAGCTACTACACATACCACAGCTACTACACATACTACAGCTACTACACATACTACAGCTACTACACACACTACAGCTACTGCACATACTACAGCTACTACACATACTACAGCTACTGCACATACTACAGCTACTACACATACCACAGCTACTACACATACTACAGCTACTACACATACTACAGCTACTACACATACCACAGCTACTACACATACTACAGCTACTACACATACTACAGCTACTACACATACTACAGCTACTACACATACTACAGCTACTACACATACTACAGCTACTACACATACCACAGCTACTACACATACTACAGCTACTACACATCCTACAGCTACTACACATACTACAGCTACTACACATACTACAGCTACTACACATACTACAGCTACTACACATACTACAGCTACTGCACATACTACAGCTACTACACATACTACAGCTACTACACATTCTACAGCTACTACACATACTACAGCTACTACACATACTACAGCTACTACACATACCACAGCTACTACACATACTACAGCTACTACACATACTACAGCTACTACACATACTACAGCTACTACACATACTACAGCTACTACACATACTACAGCTACTGCACATACCACAGCTACTACACATACCACAGCTACTACACATACTACAGCTACTACACATACTACAGCTACTACACATACTACAGCTACTACACATACTACAGCTACTGCACATACCACAGCTACTACACATACCACAGCTACTACACATACCACACCTACTACACACACTACAGCTACTACACATACTACAGCTACTGCACATACCACAGCTACTACACATACCACAGCTACTACACATACTACAGCTACTACACATACTACAGCTACTACACATACTACACCTACTACACACACTACAGCTACTACACATACTACAGCTACTACACATACCACAGCTATTGCACATTCTACAGCTACTGCACTGATTACACAAAACTGTGATAGTAAGCTACCAAAAATAGAAAGTAATTAATTTGCAAAAAAATACAAATATTAGTGTATTGCCCATAGTTGCATGATTTTTAAAGTTGAATTCTCTGATAGTGATTCCTCATTAGAAGTAATAGATCAAATACGAGTGCGAGTGTTTCATCACGGGATCCAAATACCGAGAAGGTGATGAAAGCACAAGGCCGTAGGCCGAGTGCTTTTAGCACCTTTGAGGTGTTTGGGTCCCGTGATGAAACACGAAGCACGAGTTTTTGATCTAACTTCGCAAACTATCATTTAAAATTATCCAAATCCTAGGACGTTGGATCTAATTTGCATGATGATGTTGGATCGCGGTATCCAAACTTTGCACGTGACTCAAATATGCAGATGCTACTGGTTAAAAAAGCTATGAATTATTAATGAGTTTGAGAAATAATTATCTACTGCTGACTTGAGTTTGTTTTCTTGGGTATCACAAAACAGCAATTTTGCTTTTGCCTGCTGTGACATTGAAAACTCAACAACACATATCTTTCATAACCTTTAATTTTAACATTATCATTAATAGACCTTTAAGATCAGCGATATAAATAATTGGCTTTTTTTGGGAATTACAACTTAAGGGATGTCATTAAACTGCAATGAAACCAATGGTACTAAATTGTTTAGGCCACTACAGCATTAGCACTTTATGCAACACATGGGATCTGTTTGAAACACATCAAATGCAGTATTTCTTGCTTTAAACTCCATTATTGTTTATCTTGATGTCATGTGATTGCTTCTTACAAATGGATTAATAATTTAAGGAGGTTAAGCCCTCTGTAAGGCCTTTGCACTGTTTTTAATCAGATTAGTAGGAAACAGCACATCAAGGGTGTGCACAAGATCAGCTTGTTGAAATACATCAAATGCATTATTTCTTTGGTTCAAACTAAACTATTGTTTCTCTCAATGTCAGCTGATTGCTTGTCACAAATGGATTTTTAACAATTTAAGGAGGTAAGGCCCTCTGTAAGACCTCTACACTGTCTTTAGTCAAACTGGTAGGAAATACCACTTCAAATGTGACCATAAGATCAGCTCGTTGAGTTGGTCGTTTGGGTAAGGGTAAACCTTCAGACTTGATTCTCTTCCTTGATCCTGGTTTGATAATATCATTCAGTGGTATTTTAATTGTTCTCTTATCAAGAGTAGGAACTGATATGGTTGAACCATAAAAATACCCTGTTAGAGCACTTCTCAGAGAGATCTTTGCTGTATAAAGAATATTGTTATCAGCATCACGCTTGAAATGAGGATGTTCTTTATCCTGAATGATGAAAATTATGTCTGCTGGAATTTTATTCGGACCTTGGTCTCCTTCTTTTTTGAATGTTATTTTTGTACCTGCCTTCCAACCTTTCTTGATATCAATGGTCAGGATTTTCTCCTCATTTCGTGTTGTTTGACCATCAGGATTCAGTACTTTCCTCATAATTCTCAGTTTCTTCTGGGTTCCATTTAGAAGTTCTTCCAGAGTCACATGTATGTTCTTCTCAATGGGAGGATCTTGGTTTTTCTTTCTTCCACTAACCCTAGATGGTATATCTTCGAAAGAAGAGGATCGTCTTCCTGTGCGACTAGAGGGAAATGAAGTAAAGCCATCAAAACCACCTGTGGTCATTCCTTGCATACCAGACATTCCTGATCCTCCCACCCCTCCAAATGGAAAGAAATCTGTAAATAGAATACAAATTAACATGATCAAATACAGGGTGATAAGCAGTTGTATTAAATTACTAAAATTTATTTTACAACTGGCAGTCACACACCAGTACTTCAATGCTGAATTAGCAAAAAATGCTTTTATAAAAATTTTAAATGTGTATTTTGAATAACTCGATTATTTTGTCTGTATTTTTGAAGTGTGACTGTGCAAATCATTTTCATGTTTTATTCAGGCTATCTATTAATAACATCAAAGACCATTAATCCACAATCTCACCAAAGGTGGAGCAACACGTACAGAACAAGAAAAATTTGGTTATGTAGGTAATTTTTAAGTTGATTGCTTCAAAGCTGAATATTTTATAGATTTTTAAAGATTTTATGAGTTTGCCAGAAATGACAACAGATCATACCAAACCAAAACAATCACCATAAGAGTTTGTACCAAAAACGTCCACTTCTGGTTTGTGTATGACATGTCGTCATTTCCACCAAACATGTAAAATCTTTTAAAAATCTATAAAATATTTAGCTTTGAAGCAATCAACTTCAAACTTTGGGACTCTTCTCTGGGAACCACCTGCATTCTCCATAACTTTTATCATTCTAGCGAGTAAAGGCACTTTAACTTTATTCTTATCAGGCCATTTTAAGTGACTGATAGCACAAGGGTTTTATTCCCTCTCAATAGATCCCTGCTCTTTATATGTGGGGCATATTAAAAGGGGGGATAGATTAACCTGTTCCCGCTGTCAAGTTATTGGTCCAGATGAAGTGTATTTCATTCCTACTTGTTCTCTTGAAGATCTCAAATATCATAGTTAATATATATAAATTATATAAGGTATATTAACTATGCAAATATGTAGGGGATTATTTGAGGTTAAAAAAAATTATTTTGTGGTAAAAATTTTGCAAAAGTTTAAGACTTGTGTTATTGTTTTCAACAATATTGTACACTGCTTATGTTATTCACAATCTCAACTAGACACATAGCTTGTGAACTCTTGCTTCTCTGATCTATTTTTATATACAAAAAAAGTTAAAACTCTATTATTAAAACAGCCTCTCCAAAACGTTGAGATTGAAAACTTTTTGCACTGTTTCTGTATCTTCATTTTGTCTTCAAGTTGTCTGCTTGTCAAACGTAATCAGCAAGCATTTCATTTGTGAAGAAAAACAAAGTTGTTGTCAACATGTAAATACCACAAGATAACAGCGATAAATATTGACAAGCTCTTTATTCTAACCTTTAAAAACAATAACCACCCAAAAACCTTTTCTGTTAGTACATATTTTTTGATAAACAGATGTGAAATTTCGTTTAATTTCAATAATACATGTTAGCCGAAAATAAAAATTTTGTTTCTTGGTATTTTTGAAAAGATCTTGTCAAGAAGAAAAAATAAACAGACAGATTTAAAAAAAAGAAGAAAAAGAAAAAAATCTAGTTTGAGCGGGAATTGAACCCACTACTGCCGGATCATTAGCACCGGAGCATAACCACTGGAGCATAACAATTGATCTATTCAGCCAAAACAAAACTTATCCTGCTTCTAATGTTTTTATAAGAGACACAGATATCTGAAGTTTACACAATCTTTCGCCATAAACTTGTGAATTGCTACGCAATTGCCCAATTCCCAATTTAAACACTTAAAAACAGAAAAATATACACTATAAAAACAATTCTGTACACATTGGACATCAAGAAATCTGCTCAAGATAATCATCATAGTGAAGGTCTGTAGTAGACCATGTACAATTCTTGAAGTATTGTTAGACACTATAGTTTGTCTTAAGGTAGTTGCACCAGCAGAAAATGACCATTTTAGAAACATCTCAAATTAAGGTAGTACTGGATCTTCAGAAATCGTCAATGAATTTTTTTTAAATTCTCTCATTTGGTCATGATACAGGAAACCTGGTTGTTACTAGGGCTGCCATAGGAAAGCACGGGGTATAAAACGCCCTTTGTTCATGTTATAATTTTTTTTCACCTACAAAAAGCAGGTCAGGAACACCTGGGACATCACGGTCAAACTTCACTTGATCTATTCATACAGTGTTCTGTAGTTGTTTTCGCTGTTCCTTTGCTATGTTGCTGTGACATTTTTGGCTAATGCACAAATTATAATTTTTTGTAAGTGGATTTGACAAGGTTTTCGTCATGCGTTTTATGGCAAGCAAACTTTCCGAGTGGACAACAGAGCGAGTCTTTCACTAGTCCATTTGATCGAATTGAGCTACCTCGCAAGTCTTTGTAAGTTAAACTACAAAAGAACGCAACTCAGTCTTCAGACTCGTTAAATTTACGAAAGCTCCATGAGTTTGCTGTTTTTAAGCTGTAATCGTACAAAGGATCATTGTAAGTGAAACAACTATTACACATGTGCTGTCCAGTAATTAAAACCGTAAGAAAAGATAGGAGTTGCATTTCATTAGTGACCTAAAGTTTTGATTCACAAAGCAGGAAATTTGAAACAGACAGTTTGGATTTTGACCCAAATTCACAACTAACCATTTTATTGGTTGAACTTCATCACAGGAAACTTTGAAATTGACTGATACATATTTTAATAACTCTATAATAAACTTAACTCTTCTTAGGTGGTACTTATAGTCTTTCTATTTGTTTGATTGATGAACTGATTCATTTTCTGTTTTAAGTTTGTGGTTGTTTTCTTTTTAATAAAATGTACATGTAATTGCGCGAGGCTTTTCTTCTCGACGTATAGACAATTATAGCATACTCTATATAGAGTGAGGTGCTTATATAGACTATATAAGCACCTCACATTTATTTATTTATTATCCCAAATAGCACTGTACTTTACACTACAGAACCAACTTATTGCGTAGATTAAGGGTCTCTCGAACACCTGTAGTTATTTAACATACCTTTGAAAGGGTCTTCATCACCAAATACTCTGGAGAACGTCTCCCTCGGATCAGCATTGAAAGAAAAGGTAGTAAATCCCTCCGGAAAGTGAAATTCACGATAGTTCGCAGAGCCTTGTTGCCCTTGCTGTCGTGGGGGAGGCCCTCCCTTCAGACCTTCTTCGCCGTATTTATCAAACACTTCACGTTTTTGTGGATCACTAAGTACTTCATAGGCTTCTGCGATGTCTTTGAACTTTTCCTCGGCTCCTGGGGATTTGTTCTTGTCTGGATGGTATTTAAGAGCCATTTTTCTGTAGGCTTTCTTGATTTCTTGCTCCGTTGCATTGCGAGGGGTGTCTAAGATTTTGTAGTAGTCTTTGCCCATTTTGAATCACCTAAAACGTGCACCGTTGATTCTTGTATTTCAACATCAAAAAGTCTTATTTATGAGACTTGATGAAAACGAACAAAACTACGTTATAAGCTAATTTCACACTGCAGATCACGATAGTCAAACTCCAGATGACGATGAATGAGTTGTATAGCCTCCTGAGTGAGCCTGCGATAGCCTGCGTACTTATTGCGTAGCGGCGCGGCCTTCTAGGGACCAGGCTCCCTACGCGCGCGCAACTCTCTGCCCAAACATGTCAAACATCAACTCAAGGCATCCCAAGAAATCGACTTGTCCTCTTTTTCAAGAAAACGTTAGCTTCAAGAATAGTGATTTTTTTCCTATATGCTTTAAAACAGAGATACGTTGAAAATTATGATTGTTGAATTTTGCACAGGGAGCCCGGCTTACGGGGTCACGTAGCGTCCAAACCAGTCCGCCGATTGTAGCGTAGCCATTTGATAAAACCTGTAATAAAACACCAACTACCAACTAGTTAGGTAAATAGTGGTGTTTTATTACAGGTCTTATCAAATGGCTTGCATTACAATTGTCCGACTGGTTTGCACGCTACGTGACCTCTAGTTGTTGAGTCGGCATGATCCCGTAAGCCGGGCTGGGCTCCCTGTGAGTTTTGAAGTACAACCAAATGCTTTTTGCATTTATGGCTGAGAGGCGGGTGTCATTGCATGGAATTCAGAATAGTTAAAATGAGTTTTAAACAAAAAAAGACTTATGACTGCGTGATCTTTGGCCGCTCTTCTAAGCTGTAGCCACAAAAATGATACCATAACTGTAAGAACTCGTGCTCAGTAGAAATTCGTAGAAAAGTAAGATAATCGGCGACCTGGTCTCTTTTAGTGTTCAAAAATATGAAATTTGCCATATTCTCACTTTTTGTTATCTTTTAGGGGTTCAGAAACCCACTGAAACTCATCGGCTTTTAGAGATTTAAAATTTGTGAAGCTACGCCCATTTGAAAAACGGCCGGTATCTTTTAGAGGTATTTTTGAGCATCCCCGATCGTTTATCCCAGGAGTCCCCACCCCCTTGGAAATGAATGAATTAATTCATCAATAAATAAACAAATGGATCGATCAAGACCACTATGAACGATGGGTAAAAGTCATGACGGAATGTAGAATGGCATCTTGAACATCCAATTGAAAGATCAATATTGACCTTTTAATATATGGAGCGAACAGAAACCAAATCAATTCATAACTAAATGGCATGAATTTCTTGTCAACTGGTGCATTAATTATGACAGTCATATCTACACCCATTGTTCCTAGCAGTATCGGAATGACCCAATCTGATTTCAGTTTGCTGATGACAACGTTATTTGAAATAGCTGTATACATAAAGATCTCGCCGATTTCACTTTGCTTAAGTAATTTCATTTCCGAAAATATGGTTTCCTATCGGTCCGACTTGTTTTTGTGATTTTTATGATAAACATGGTACCTTATTGCATTAGACGCAGATGCGTTTAAAAATTGCGTAATTTGCTTTTCTCAAATCTTGAAATAGTAAGTTTAGTAGCTTAAGAAAAGCATCATGAATATTCGTATATTTGAAACACTATATTCTAACACTGAACTAGGGATTACATAACCAGTTGCGTAGCCTAATTAAATTAAACATTATTGGCGGCATAGTCGACAAAACTAAGACACCTTCGGAAACCAAGGCAGTAAACTCGTACTATTTTGTAAGGTAGTTGAGTTGTTATATAATTGTACCTATTATGAAACGAAATCATTGACTCCTAATTGACTCAAAAACAATTTCTTTGTAACTGCACCAAACTGAGAGCTGAGGGCGTCGACTTGTTTGCAGGTATTAAAAAAACAAAGATACAAAAACGGCGGCTACAAGTATTAACCAAAAAACGGAATAAATTTATCGTAAAAAAAAACTAAATTCCGGCCATCTTAAATTCTTTGCAGAAATCTGAGCACGCAATGCCTCATTTTGGTACATCATCAAACCGTATTTCCAAAACAGCGGATCCGTGACTAAGACAAATGATGGTCAGTAAGAACAATGGCCCAAATTGGGTTGATCCACGCAAAATGTCTATAAACGTCTAAAAGGTAAATACAGCTCCTGCTAGCTTGCAGTCGTCTATTTAGTCATTAATGATATTTGACTATCCCATGTAAGGTTAGAAATTTGTGGTATATTTTGCTCTTCCGACTCACTTGACCAATATCAAAAGGTCAAAGTTACTAGTCCAGAACATGGACGTCTTTTATGGGCAGCATACAAAACGCTGAAAAACAAAGACACTTGATTGTAACTCAGTTGTTGTGTCAATGCAGTCATCTATCTGGATGTCAACTAATCTCACTAAAAACCTAAACGTTAATCGAGGAACAACGTTCGAAACTAATTGACATCTATACATAATTGAAAAACGAAAAATCGAAATGGCAAGCCGTGAGATACCAATAGACGTACCTCCTGATTATGAAGCCAGCTTTAGAAACAGAAGAGAATCGGAATCATACAGTAACATTCCATGCGATGCGTACAGGAAAACATCCCAAAGACGACATTCTGAATTCCCTAATTCTAAACAGCCATGGACACGCAGCTCTCTTGAGTCACCAAGTTATAGTGATCACCAAGGGCTTACAAGAAGAGGTTCGATGCCTGTTTACTTGGATCGACCACGAGCAACACGGGATAGGTTTGACGAGATCGTAGAAAAAGTACTGACAGAAAAAGACGTTAACTTGTTGGAAGGTATCATGGACGATTTCAGACCTTTTCACAACCAAGATTTCGATAATGAAGAAATGGGACATCCAACAGTGCATCGTAGACCTTCAGCCCCAATATCGAGGAGACCGTTTGCGATGAACTCCACCAAAAAAGACACCACAGACATTGAAATCCCTGTTCAAATATGTAAAAATGATGATAACTTAAAACACATATCAAGCAGTGTGCAAAACGTAGAAAATGATATCAAAACTAGAGAGGGCACTGAGCATGCTTGTGAAGGCACGATGACGAACAATCCAAAAATGAAAGAAGAAGCGGTACAAACGGACGAAGGCATTGTCATACTAATCACAGAAGATAATACAAAAAACACCAGTCAACCATTGTTAAAAGAGACACAAGACAAAAAAGATACTGAAATTATCGAAGGAAGTGCTGAAAAAGAGAATGGGGATTTTGATAAATTATCATGCATTAAAAAAATTGAGGAATGTTTCAAGGAAACGCATGAAAAAGTGGCTGCTTTTGAAGAAATGGAAAAAGACACTGACCGAGAATATATGCAGTTAGAAGAATCGTTGATGAAAACATTAATGTCACTGGATGCAGTGGAGGCCAATGGAAGTAAATGTGTACGTGAAGCAAGGAGGTCTGTTGTTATACAGGTGCAGGATGACCTCAAACAATTAGAATCGAAAAGGCAACAGAAATGATTTTAGAATAATTACAAGTACTTAGAGGATAAGCAGCGTAATGCATGAGAAAGATCAGTTTACACAATTTGTAGCGATGAAGAAATTGTATTCTTCAATATTGCATTTGTTGCAATAAGATAAATACATTTTTGATTGAAATTTTCACTCATAACGAACCGACAACACGCTGTTTATCAGATGCATGTCATATTTTGTTTTATCAATATAGAGTATCCAAAGGTTGATGATATTGCTATATATACTAACTGTTTAACGAGAAATACTACAATATTTAATGTTTCATTAATCCCAACCATAACTCGATTGGCAAACTAAGAGAAAAACCAACTCAGTACTGAGAAAATAGATTTCACCGTTGATTTGAATAACAACACCGAAACGCCACTCAGTCTCTTATTGAAAATCTACGTTGAACTAAGTAAATGTACATTCACTTGTATTCTAGTAATCCCTTTACTTTACTTCGTATGTCAAATGAATCTGTTGTGTTTGCAGTCACGCGAGGGAAACATCTTTATTTACAGCATGCATCATATCCACGCCTCAAGCAACCGGTCGCAGCTGAGAGATGCTTATTTTTACAAAATGTTGCCTTCATTTTCATTGCATGCAAAATCAATGTACATATAAAATTAATGATCGAACACCATTTTCTCTAAGATCAAGGGCTATTGAAGAAAAATGGTCCATATTTATACATGTACTCGATCCGGACTGAATGACAACAAAAGAGATATTTACAGTAAGCGATATTGGCCACCTGTTACGCTTGCGTTAAAACGCAGAATTAGTTCGTAAAGGCTTTTTTTAAACTCAATATCATCTAGTTCATTAAGATAATACGTGCATCAGTATTAACAAAAAACCTATATCTAGATGTCACACTCATTTGCAAAATTACTTGCGACACTAGGTTAAGGTATAAGGGGACCCTAAAAAATTGATGTCCACAAAACGCCTTAAAGCTCGCGAACTATTATAGTTACTACTATATAAGTATACATTTTCTTGAAGCTCAAGAAAAGGAGAATACAATAGTAAAATTATTTTGGTTCAATTAATTTTTATTTTTTGATAAGTGTTTAGTGTTTTTTCGAAGTTCCAGGAACACGGGATTTCAATCGATTGTGTTGAAATTTTGCATTGATGTAGCTTTATAAATTGAAACAGAAACGGTGTTTTTTGATGTCTTGCCGCGTTTGTGAATGGTTACCGATTGATGCCAAAAAAACTAAAAATGACGGTTTTCAACTTTAAAAACGAATATTTTTGCAAAGCGTCAATAATAATAATAAACAAATCACACACCGTTTTTTGAGTTCGGTCTTTCCTCTAAACGATAACGTAATTTGTTAGTTTGTGCAAAGTCATCCCGTGTTCCTGGAACTTCACGAAAAGGGGTGGTCAAAAATCATACAACACCCGGCGCTTGAAAATAATCAATAGAGCACATCAAACAATTTTATACCATTGGAATCTCCATTTATCCCGCATTAAGAAAATATATATACTTATATAGTAGTAACTAAAATAGTTCGCGCCCTATAAGACATTTTAAAACATCGGTTTCTAAGGTCCCCTGATACCTTAAACTGCTTGAAATTTTTTCAAAAAGCCACCTCGATTTTGTCCCCTGCTACCTTAAAACGGGTTTTGAGGAGAAGCTACACTCATTTGCAAAATTACTTGGGACATTAGGTTAAACTGCTTGGCAATGTTTCGTTCGGTATTTCGTAGAAACCTCCCTCTCCCCCGCATCAATGTTGCATAGCACTGTAGTGTTTATGATATGAAAAGAAACGTCAGGCAACATTGATTTTGGGGAGGGGGTTTTGGTTGAAAAGAAGATTCATTGAAAACGGAAAAAGCCGTACTGCAAAAACCATTAGAAAAATGTGTCAATGTTCCAACTATTTTGCAACCGGAGTGTCTGGATACTGTTGCAGCAATAACTCAAACAGAATGCAAGCAATGAAACTGAAATTTTATCAAAATGAGTATATCATAAAAAACGTATTGTTTGTGAAAGTTTGAAAAAAATCTGTAAGCGCAATGAAAAATAAACATTAAAAAACCGAATTTTTGAGAAATGAATGGAAATAAAAAATAAAGAAAAAAACGCGCATCAACACACTATAGCTAGTGAGGCTTCAAAAAATTATCGCGTGACCTCTAAGTGTCAGTGATGTGTTTCGTCTTAAGGTAGTACTGGAGGCTGATCTTGTCTAAAAGTACACACGAGTGACCACGGATGACCACGAGTGACCACGAATGAGAAAATGAAAAAAGCGACAAATTAAAAAGAGAAAATATGAAAAAAGTCAAAAAAGGCATATTAAACACACACACAAAAAAATAAATCAATACAAAATGAAAGTAGCAAAAAATATATAAACAAATACTAAAATAAACAAATAAATAAATAAACGGTCAAATTTTCTCGTGTTATTACTAAATAAGTGAATGAATAAAATAATTTAATGGCAAATACGAATATAACTCAATTGTGACCACATGCCGGTGGATACGGTGAGTGTGGACGACTTTCAAAATGGGCTGATTGCCACCCATGACGATATATACAGAAACAACGCATCAAATGAGCTACAACACATAATGGTGTAAATTCCTGAGCTGAGGTATTAGATCAATATGAATTACCCTTATAAAAGTCTTCCATGGTTGCATTTGGATCCACATTTACCAAACAAATGCGTGTGCATATACTAGAATAACAAAGTGATGAGTTGAAAACGAGCAAAAACAAACGACCTGTCATGTCAAAATGATAGCAACAGGAAGATATATGACATTTGTGGTTTTGTTGTACCATATGAGCAGTAAACTTGATAGAATAGAAAACTTGTGGTGTTTTCCATAACAAATCTCCTTTTTCTAGTACCACTTGTTCATAATTTAAAGAACTAATTACAAAAGACCAATTGCATACTTTTCAAGACAAACACGTAATAATTGCAAACAAAGAAAAGATAAGAACCGTACACTAAATCCAATTTAATTTTCATGCTTCATAAGAGCAGCGAGAATCAAATGTGACTTGTACTACAATGCTACTTTTAATTAAATTGTACTTATTTGAGATAAACTATATTGATTAAATGTGATTTAACGGTATGTTAAAATGTTTCGTCATATTTTGGAAACGTTATATCCACTCGTTTCTGTTCCAAGCACTGAAAAGCATCAAAATTAAAATTCATGTTTATTTTTTTTTTATTAGTGTTAAATATGTTTTTTTCACTCTTTCACTTTTTCATTTTTTCAATTTTCTCGCTACATATTCATCAATTCTCTCTTTATTACTTTGTTTATTTAATAATTTTTAATAATTTTATGGTATTTTGTATTTATTTTTTTATTTGTGTTCACTGTGTCTCATTCGCGTTTCCATTTTCTCATTTCTCTCATTTTTTCACTGTTACCGCCGTTTTCAAAACTACGCGGCCACCACAGACAAAATTCACGACCTGCACTTTGCAATAGACTGCCGTCAATCAAACATGTGACGTCATTTACACGCGTTTCGAACGCGAAGAGCGTCTTTTTGATCGCAATTGTTTGGGTAGATTGATTTGATTCATAGATAGCAGGGCTGTCAACTCTCCCGGATAACCCGGGAGTCTCCAGATTTTGGGACCAATCTCCCGGTCTCAAGATTCAGTGTCAAATCTCCCGGGTAAATGCGAAAAATTGATTTTCCTGTGTTTTAACCGTAATTTCCTCTTGAATAGAAGCTAGATAGAAGCCAGAATCTGTAGATTATGTAAAGAAAGATACGTATAACCTTTTTTTTTTTTTTTGCTTCGGAAAATTTCAATGGGAAAACAAAATGGCGGACATCAGGGCGATCTCAAGATCAGAAACGGCCGGGGGTTGACAGCCCTGAGATAGTGAACTCGACCTGGACACCGAGTATGTAAATATTGCTCTACCAAATATGGGACGAGCAAGAAGACGTAGTGAGTACTTTTTAAACTATTTCTATGTTTACATGTATGGCATACTTCACTTGTTCTCCAACTTCACAGGCGAAGTGGAAAGTCGTCAGATTTCGCGTTTCAATAGTAACAAAAGAAAATAAATGAATGAAATGGTGAATGATATCTTTTATGAAAGTAAAGAAAGTAAAAAAAAGCCATTTTGCTCATTCTATACTTGTGTAATTAGAAATTTCGGGCTCAGAAATTTAGCGCGGAAATGCTCAGTTTTGGTTGTGCTGATGTAGGTTGCAAACTACTTTGATCATTGTAATGTTTTGTTGGGGCCTGTGTTGCGTAAAATTACAAAAAAACAGGTTTTCTTTTTGCATTTCCGACAGAAAACGCAGTTTTTCGTAATGCCTGGGCCTTTTTGTATCTATTGTGAAACGTGCCGTTCTTTCACTCAGCAACCGACATGTAAACAAACTTTTCACACCGAATTTTTATTCTTTGACAAGTTGGAGATTCAAGTTCATACTCACGCCTCAAGCTTGGTGAGGTCGACTAAAATATTTTGCTTTCCCAAAGTTGAAAAAAGAAGAAGAACTAGACCCTGAATTCAGGGTTTACTCGTGCCCTAGAAATGGTGGGTCTTATAAAAAACGAACAAAGAGCGAACAGAGTGGCTCTGGGGACGAGGTTGAGAGATTTTAATCACGTGTCAACCCAGTGGGCATTTAAAGGGTGTTGGGTTCCCTGTGCTTTTGCAAATTCGATAGGAAATTATTATATAACACATTGTTTGTCTTTAGCCAATTGAGAGCATTAAGTATAAATTGAGGGCGTACAGCTTGAAAATACATATGTCCTCGGAATTGAAGTTTACGTTTTAGTTTCAACATAATAATTCCTGAACTTTCAGGTGGGCGTGGTAGGACATGACATGTCTTATCACATTCAACTGGTACATTACAAATAGCCCCTTTAATCTTTTGTTGTTGACCTTTTGGCATCACAACTATTTTTTCAAAAACAATTCTTTGAGCTATAAGTATTTGTTAGGGTTTTTCCAGAGAAGAAAGCTCCACTGGTATATCATCTACATACATGTCGTTTATACATACAACTTGACATGGCATCTCTCCTTTGATTACCTTTGAATGACAGGTTTTACAAATGTATTCCTTGTTATCAAATGATAGTTTATGTGTGAAGACATTTTCTACATTGCAATTGACATACTTGTCTTTCTTGAAATTTAAAACAGTTTTCTTGTGCAACATTCTATTGCAGATGGTACATTAACATATGTAATATGGGCCTTGCTTTATTTTGATGTGAAATTGTGAAATGCAAAAATCAATATCAAAGGATGACATATTATTAGTTTTTCTGGCTATTGTTGATCTTTTTCTTGTTATTTCAAGTTGTTTTTCCTTTGTTTGAGAATCCATATTATGATACCTATTCCTTGCATTAGAAATATATGATTGTGTTAGAATGTGATTCATTGTTGTGTATTTGTAAGCTTGTTTTTGAAGCAATTTATTTTTTTTGTATATGATCCATAGCTTTATATTTTTGTTTCAGACTTTCATATTTTCTTCTTTTCTTTCCAGGTTCCATTTGAGAGTAAAAGTCATTATTTTTATTGTTAGTGTGTCTTTTTTGTTGACTAATGACATAAATTTCCTTAAAATTCTTTGTCTTGAATTGTCTGTCAGGTCAGTTAATGAACAGGACACAAAATAAATAATATAATGTTGACTTTCCTCATCATTGTCACTTGTAATATCACAAATCTTTTTGACTAAAGAGTCAATATCAGTTGATGGTTGTGAGGGTTTGTCTTGTTTATTTTGATATGTCAGGAGAAAATACTTCACACAATTATTCTGTTTTTTACTGTGTTTAACAATGCAGGGGATAAAATCATTGAGATAGTATAGCAGAAATCCAGTAGTTGTAGCATTCATATGTTGCAAAATATGATTCTTGAGGACTAATTTACTATCATAACAACCATGTTTCAAAGAATCATCAACAACTACCTTTGTGTATTGTATATCAATGACAGCGTCATATATATTTATCATAATTGGAATTTTGTCAATTTTGTTGTGCAGTATTGTCATAAAACAAATCAGCATGCTCATTGATAGCCTGTAATGTTTGATAGTTCCAGTAACATTACTACAAGATTTGATAATAGAGAAACATATACAATATATAGATTTTAAAGAATTGTCATTCATTGGTGGAATACTAGATGTGTGATTGTTTATGTTGCATGTTGAATCAAGAGTACTAGTATTTGAATGTAAAGCAGTAGTTGATACATAATGAAATTCATCAATATGACCAATATTAATTACAGTAGAGTTATTTCCTCCAAGTATGGGAGTAATAACAGCAAGAGGTGTAAATCCCTGGTTTGACTCAGTTATATTAAGTGACATTTAGTACATCTGCAACAGCTTGAATAATAAGTGCATCAGCCCATGTGCCATGAAGGGACATATTGTTAAGGTATGCTAACCATGATCGCAGAGTGTTGCTCTCAATGAACCTCTCAGGATGATCTTGCATGCATATATTGAACTCCAGCGGTACGTATATTCATATGATAGTTGGAATTTCCATGTAATTGATGTGAAACACTCTTTGAAAGGAGTGGGAGTTTTGATTCTTGTTATTATAATATAAGCTGACAAACTTTGCACGTCTAGATCTGCAGCCCTTCATTGGTATTAAAAGTGTATTTTGTTCAGTTGTTTTTATAGATAATTCCATAGGCTGTGAAAAACACTCATCAAAACTAACATTCATATAAGTCACATAATATCCTTCCATCACTTTGAAGATTAAAGCAAGAGAAAATATACATGTTAAGATACCTACATGTAAGATATTAAAGAAACTAATATTGAATAATGATACCATACAGAATTTGTAAAGTTGATAGTATATAGACATACAACAAATCATTTGGCTTTTTAAATTGTACACTTTATTGACAATATTTCGTACGTTGTTTGTTTGAACTTCTTTTGCATAGCACAAATACAACATAATACTTACAATGCAAATAATACGAAAATTCCCATTGTTTACTCCTGCTGTAAAATCAACTGTGGCGTACTTTTTGTAATTTTTACAGGTCAGGCGTTTTGCATCATTATTTCGTTAATAAAACTTTGTTAATTCGTTTTTTGCTGCTATAACAGCTCCTTCACGAACAGAAGGGTTTTCGACCATATTTACTTCGCTGGTCTGGTCGTTTTTCGTCCCCGTTGAGACTCTCTCACGACTAGAAGAGGTAGCGACCATGTTTACTTCGCTGGTCTGGTCGTTTTTTGTCCCCGTTGACTCTCTCACGACTAGAAGAGGTAGCGACCATGTTTACTTCGCTGGTCTGCTCGTTTTTTGCTGCTGGAACAGCTCTCTCACGGCTAGAAGAGGTATGAATGTGAGAATTTATGATCTCCTTGATTCCATTGAAGTAGAAGTGAGTTGTGGTCATCACTAAGTAGAACTACGAAGACCAAAATCAACAATACGCGAAGGAAATTACTCTAAATTACTCTTCTGCTCGAAGACTGCTCGAACAAAACAAGCATGGCTTGCTACCAATCTTCTTCTGACAGAAAAGGAACGCCTAGTCACAACTGATTGTTCCCAGGCTCTGGTTCCCAGGGTTTATTTCCGTGAGGAGAAATAAAGAGCCCTGGGAACGAGGTTGTCGCTTCGTACTAGCTTGGCATCCTCAAGCGACGAGTAACATAGGAAACATACGTCGTGTAGACAAAACAAATGTTACTAAAATCGAACCTATAAATAAAGTGCTAGTTAGATCTCTTGTTTTTGAACAAGTTACTGCAATTTATACTATTTTGTAGTTTGTTTTGTCGACATTTGGAATAACGCATGACATTGCGCATGTGCATGTGTAAAAAAATAAACAAATTGAACAGGGGTATTTTTTGCAAACGACCGCACAAAAAAGACAATAGAGTCTTAATATCGCAATTTCTTATATAAACGAAAAAACTGATTTGGTATACGACGCTTTATTTATTTTTTTTATTGGAGTTAGAAATTATAATATTCCCACACGTTTCGCTGAAAAAAATCGCAGAGGGATAAAGTCTGAGTTCTCACCATACGTGTAAGGCTAATGGATGGGGAGGGGGAGGTTAGATATAAACTAGGAAAAGGAGGGTGTTGTTGGACAATGACATAGGCTATTCATATGGCGTTCAATTTCCGCCAAAATTCGACTTGCTCAATTCAACATTGTACTTCTTCTATTCGACCTTTTTTTATAATCGGACATTCAACTTTGTTGTTTCAAGAATCCAACATCCTTTGCTTCATAGTCCGACTTGCAAGTTTTCTAAATATTGTCGATGTTTCTGCAATCGAACTTTGTACTTTAACGAATGCAACATTCAACTTTCTCGCAATCGAACATCCTTCCGCATGCCACTCTCGTCCAGTCAACGCGGGCTCATAAAATACCAATTCCAACACTGTTGGGTAGGGGGACGGGAGAAAAAGGTAACTATCCGTACCCCTGATGGATAGCTGTGGAACTCAAAGTCACATAAACCCTCCCCCAAAGCAACATTTTTTTGTCTTATCCAAAAACACGTGATCATTCCCTCGGGTCGGATGCTGCACTTACGGAGGATTGAAACATGGCCGATGATGACTTAAACGAGGTCAGGTCTGCCCTTCTGAAAGTGGCAGATCGCCTTTCGACTTTACAGCGAGAAAAACCAAAGACTGAAGGTGCCGTTTTTCTAGTGAAATAGTGAATGTAGCTGTTAATTGCGATTGTAAAATGTACTGAATGTACAGCAAAAGTTGACCATGAAAAGCACGTGCTTATCATAGAAATGATTATTTTCAAAAAGAAAGAAAAAAATACTTACCAGTTACAATTTTGACGGGAATTAAGAAATCACCGTGCAGCCATCTTGTTTTTCTAGATCACGTGGAACAAGACAAAAAAAATATGCTTTGGGGGAGGGTTTATGTGACTTTGAGTTCCACAGCTATCCATCGGGGGTACGGAAAGTTACCTTTTTCTCCCGTCCCCCTTCCCAACAGTGTTGGAATTGGTATTTTATGAGCCCGCGTTGACTGGACGAAAGTGGCATGCGGAAGGATGTTCGATTGTGAGAAAGTTGAATGTTGAATTCGTTAAAGTACAAAGTTCGATTGCAGAAACATCGACAATATTCAGAAAACTTGCAAGTCGGACTATGAAGCAAAGGATGTTGGATTCTTGAAACAACAAAGTTGAATGTCCAATTATAAAAAAAGGTCGAATAGAAGAAGTACAATGTTGAATTGAGCAAGTCAAATTTTGGCGGAAATTGAACGCCATATATTCAGGCTTGTCTGAACTTGCATAGACTTTCGACTTGGAATCAAAAAAAAACTGAACCTAATTTAATACTCGTGCCCTCGGCCTAAGGGCCCGGGCACGAGTAATAATAATAATAAGAAAAAACATTGTCTTTAAAAAGACAACGTAATCTGCAAAACAAAAGCTCGTTACAAAACTGAAGTCAAGACGAACGGAGACGGATCGTCTGGAAAGGTGCATACTTGTGATGAGAAGCCATTTGAATGGTTTTACAAATTTGCATTTTGAACTTCAAAAATGATTTCATAACTTCTTCAAATACTTTCATTCAATAGAAAATATAAGAAAGAGTTATATTTTTTCACGAAATTTGTCATAGTAATGTTTAATAAAGAAAAAAATTGTTAAAAAATTGAGAATACTTTGCAGTGTGAAAAGTTTGTTTCGCGTGTAAATGTCGTCACATGTTTGATTGACGGCAGTCTATTGCAAAGTGCAGGTCGTGAATTTTGTCTGTGGTGGCCGCGTAGTTTTGAAAACGGCGGTAAAGTGTTTTTGTGAAAGTTTAGTGAATTTTGGAGCAATTTATGACTTATTTTCATTAGGTATAAATTTCGACCAAAAATGACACCGGATAGCCTCCAGTACCACCTTAACCAACCTGGACATTATTGTTCAGCAAATTACCGAAGAAGGTGGTATCACTTTGAATACTATGAAAATGTTGATTTTATTGCAACAAAACCTTGTCAAAAATCGAAGCGCAAATATATTTTGCATAATATTTGTACAATGGTTTTCGTTAACAAGGAAAATCGCGTACAGTTTTTCATACTAACAAGCCAATAATAACATATTGCGTCTATTCCCTTGGAAATATCAGTTACATGTACCCGCATTGGTTTTAGGTAGCTAAATGAAGCATTTTTCATTTTTGATGCCTGGCATACTGTATCGTAGTTCGTGATAACATTAAAGTGAGTATCAATTCAATTGTAATATGTTCTGAATACTCTAATTACATAGGATTTTCTAAAGACATAAAGAATATTTTCATTCGGAAAAAAATTGTTTTGCAAAATCATTGGAGATCCTTGGCTAGTATCAATCCTAAATAACATAAACCTATAGTTGACGATAGTCCACGACTGAGGGTCCGTGTATATTCTGTCCATTTGATTTTCATAAACACAGGAAAATTGAAAATTGAAATGTATTTCGCATGAAATGAAAATTGAGAAGAAGACCGTTTTTTGTGTTTGTAATAATTAGAACTTACTTTTTCACTTTCCAATTTTTGTTTTTCAAGATACACGAAACTCAAGTTTAGCCTTGCTATTTTCAAATTTCATACGACTTCGATTTTATTCAAATGAAAATTGAAAAATTGACAAAAGAAATCCCGACGGGGGGGAGGGTGCTAACAAAGGCAAAGTAGTCAAGATGGCCGCACTTCCGGCCGCTCAATCAACTACTGAGTCAGACTATTATACTCTCTTACTTTTCTCTTCTCTGCATTTATAACGTACGAAACAATCTCTTTTTAAGTTTCTTTTCAAAATAGAATGATATTCGTCTACAAATAAATAAAAAATGGCTGAGAATCAACACAAGACAAAAATATAAGTTTTATAAAAATTTATAACGTCAACATGTGCGGCAATTCAGACAGCACTTATCCCCGGGGGTGGGGGGTACTACCCTATATTGACTATACGGGTATGATCCGCTGAACAGGGTATGTTTTTTCGACCTTGGTGTCATGAACAGGGTGTATTGAAGATCTTAGGCTATTATTTTTTTATGAATGCTAAATAATATAGACCTAAATTTGAACATAGTCTGCGACCGAGAATGCGCTAGTAGCAATAAATGTTTAGTTTCGAAAAACTCTCGTCGCTCTGGCGGCGATTCGGTTGTCAGCCGTAACTTTATAAAATTACCAATGATTGAAAGCAACATTCTAAAGTAGTATGACCCATGCAGTATAATATAACCGATTGGCAATGAAAGTCAACTGGATCTCGCAATCTCAACAACTTAATATGCGTAAATTTAAACAAACATCCGACTCCTCGAAAAATTGTTCCTAAATGCCTCATTATTAACGCTAGATCTCTCGCTAAACCTGATGCTGCAGCCGCTCTCCATTCTGAACTTTCTACGAACAACATTGACATTTGTTTTGTGTCAGAAACCTGGCTCAATCCTAACATTCCTACCCATCTTGTTTATCCACAAGGTTATGTGATGGTTAGAAAGGACAGACCGGACTCACGCGCGGGTGGAGGCGTTGCAATATAATGTCGAAATGACTGGAAGATTACCGTATTCAACAATAACATGCCGTTTGAAACCATTCAGTGTAAGATCATTACATCAAACCTTGTCTGTGTATATTACGCCATGTGTATCTACCACTATCCAATTTACGATAGTGAGCTGCTACTCGACTCCATCTCGAACTTTTGTGAAACAACTCAAACAGCTGATCCTAATGCAAAGCTAATTATAGCAGGTGATATCAACCAACTGAATATTCATGACTTATTATGCCAGCATACATTAAATCAAATGGTCAAGTCTGCGACTAGAGGAAACCGTATTTTGGATGTGTTCATCACCAGCTCTCCATTCTTATGGAAAACACCCAAGATGCACAAGGGACTCGTACGCTCTGATCATCTCGCTATCATTGTTACACCAATCGTACCTGAAAAACCAACATGAAAACAGTGTACTTCAGAGACACAAGGGAACATCGCAAACTTACGATGGAGAGAATGATGAGCTCCTATGATTGGACATCACTAGACGCTTACCTTGACAATCCTTCTGATGCTGTCACACATCTCAATAACGCCATCTGGTCTATGTATGATATCAGTTTTCCACTTATCAAAGTAAAAATGTCATCTAGAGACCCACCATACATGTCTCCTTTGGTAAAGCATTTGTGCAACATCAGAAATAAGAACCTCTACAAGTACGACACTGGGCTACAAGAGAAGATCAATACGCTCATACGTGAAAATCAAGTGAATGCTGTATCTAAGGAGAATCAGAAACATCGCACTGGTACTAAGGGCTGGTGGGATACCACGAATAAAATCACAGGTAGAAAGTCACAATCTACGCAAGTTAGCTCAGTGGTGAGTCCTGTGGACATCAATGCTTTTTTCCAATCTATCAACACCGATGAAGCATATGTCGAACCTGAAAGACTGGTCCGTCCCTGAAGGTACAAGAGCTCCATCTTTGCATGAAAACGAGGTACTGCATCTTCTATCACATCTAAAGAAAACCTCAGCAGGCCCTGATAATCTACCATATTGGCTGTGGCGTGATTTTTCTCAACATCTTGCTCCAATTATCACTAAGATCTTCAACAAGTCTATCTATATGCAGAAGGTTCCAGATCTGTGGAAACTAGCGAATGTATCACCTATTCCTAAAGAATCACCACTTGAGTCCTGCGACCAGCTTCGACCAATATCACTTACTAACATCATAATGCGACTCTTTGAAAGATTGATTTACAGCAAGGAACTACTCACTATACTTAAAACATCAATACATCCTGATCAATTCGCCTATAAATCTGGACATAACACCACAATGGCTATGATTAAAATCCAACACAACTGGCTTAAGTCCCTGGACGGCGATGCTGATTTTGTCAGAGTGTTTACATTCGACTTTAGTAAAGCCTTTGATTCAGTGCCTCATCACATCGTATGCAAAAAGTTACAATCTCTACCGATTAACCCATATGTCATCAATTGGATCATCTGTTTTCTCAGCGGTCGTCAACAACGGGTAGTAGTTGATGGAATAACAACAGACCTTGTTGACATTAATAGAGGCGTTCCACAAGGGACTGTTCTGGGACCAGTTTTGTTCATAATCATGGTGAACGATATCACTCCAGTTGACCAAGCCAGTTTCATGATTAAATACGCTGATGACATCACCCTTAGTATAGCAGTTAAAGAAAAATCACAAGATCCTTCTGAGAGAGAAGTTCTCAACATTCAGCATTGGGCCACGGAAAATGGGATGAAACTGAATATCAAAAAGACCTGGGAGATGATCGTAAAGGGCAAAACTACAAAACCACCACCTGGTCAAGTACAAAGTATTGAAAGGAAGTCCTCAAAATTCTTGGAGTAACATTTCACGAGAACCCCTTGAACTGGAATACACAATTTGAAACTATGTTAAGAAAGGCAGCGTCACGCGTTTATATTTTGCGAGTATGCAAGTATTATGGTTATTCTCCGAAAGAACTATCCAGACTTTTCAACTGTCTCATCACACCTATATTTTTATACGGTGTTGAAGTATGGGGAACCGCTGGTCGGGAGTATATTAATCGAATCAACAAGTTCATGAAGCGTGCTTTTAGAAATGGCTATGTAGACGAATATACCCCTTTTGAACATATAATCAAACAAAGAGACCATCTTTTATTCAACAATATAATCAATAACAGCGAACATTGTTTGTACGACCTTCTTCCACCCAAAAGAAAACGCATGCTCAGAAATAGAAAACACAATTTTACTCTACCAAGTATTAGAACTGAACGTTTTAAGCAAAGTTTTATAAATAGATGTCTTTTTATATAATTCTATTTCAATATATATTTCTCAATATTGTACATATCTCACATATCATAGTTTCATAGTATAAATGTTTTATTGTATTATATATTCCTAATTTATGTTAACTTACACGTTTGCTGTAAGTCATTTTCTTAATAAAGACGATTATTATTATTATTATTATTATTATTATTATTATTATTATTAAGTCATGCCCATGGTTTGCCTAATACCGGTAAAAAGAGCGCTATATCAGTGTAGGCTGTATTGTAATATATCCTCAATACTAGCACTATCAAACTTTTTTCGCTACTAGTTTCACTAGGTGACTGTGAATTCTACACTGGCTGACACAGTTTGCCTCACATCAAGTTACGCCCTATAATACCAATCTCAATGTCCAGTTGTTGTTGTTGTTGTTGTTTTTCAGTTGAGCAATAAACACATGCAGTCCACAGACTTTGAAGGAAGTCACTGTTTTCGTGTTCAGTGAAAATTCGGTACATTCCTGCATAGTGCAAATCAGTTCTCAATTTCTCGTCCCGATTTCTCAACTTTTCTAGCTAGCAAGAAATAGAAAATAACTTCACAAATTTTATCAAAATGATCAAGCAAAGTAAAACAAATTAAATAAATCAGCAAGAAAAGTTGTAGGCAGAGTAAACTTCAGGTTACAAACAAGAATTCTTTCAAATGCTTATTCGCATGTTTGCATTGAAAAAAATAAGTGAATTGTCAAAGAACAAAAAACGAAAAAACTGAGAGAAAAACATTAACCAAGCTAACAAACAAACACACACACACGCGCAAAAAAACAAAAAAAAAAACAAAAAAAAACAAAACAAAAAAAAAAACAGATTACAACCAACACAATACGAGGTATAACAGAACCAAAAAGCGTGCAATGATACGAACAAGCGAAAGAAAGTAATGTTTGCAGCAATTTAACAGAAACGACTTCGGTTCATGCAGGAAAACAGCAAACACGACTGTAATGATGGCACGAGCAATCAATATAACTGAAGCCCTTAAAATCACCAAGCCAGCAAACCAAAAATCGTGTACACAAGTAGTCGACAAACAAGCAAATAGTAACAAACAAAGATACATCGTGACTAAAGCTACGTAGTTTTGATAACTACACCATCGACATTAATATTTCGGGCTTTTTTGCCCGTCGTCTCACAATCCAGTCAATTATATATAAAATCAAAAGTGAAAGCTACACAAAAATTGCCAAGAAACAACTGCAAAAGCAGTACATGTATATCTGATGTAGATGCAGAGAACCAGTTAAAGTCATAATGCATATCAAAAAACTTTTTAAATTGTAATAAACAATAGATGAAAAGCAAAGAAAAACAACAACAACGATAGCAACAACTATGAAATAGGGAATAAATTAAAAAAATCGAAAACGAAACAAACAAAGGCAGAAAAAAAAAAATGAAATTAAAAAAAGCCAAAAAATAGTGCTTAATGTGGGGATCGAACTCTCAACTGGCCAGGCCATCACTAGAATTATTTCTTTTTAATTCGCGAAGCAATGGGACGATTCCTCCGAGACTATCATAGTTGATGGAGCAGCGAATCGGTTTACGTTACGGATGAAGATTTCGGCCTCATCCACGCTATCCCGACAGATTTTTCAACAAGCGCCACCGAGGGAGAAGTTAATCAGCCCCTAGACTATGTACGACTAACCCCTTGGCCAATTGAGCTACTGTCGATTTCAATAAGTTTAAAATATGTAGTCAATGTGACACATCTCCCAAAGGAGCTAGGGCTCTATTGTCATTCAAATGTGCGTAGGTCGATGGCACAATGTGCTAGTTCGACCAAACCTATGTTCATAGTCGTGTCCCAAATCGGGTCGAATCATCCAGGCGCATTTTTTTTTTGTTTTTTTCTTGTTTTCCATTTTTATGTTGTATTTTGTTTGTTTGTTTATTTTTTGTTTATTTGTTTGTTTTTGTTTAAGGTTGGTGATGACTAATTAAAAAGTGATTTTTTTCTCGAAATTCCTTTCTATATGTAAAGTCCTAGTTCAGGACTTGATAGATTGAAAGAAAAAAAATTAGGTCACCGTGCATTTTAATGAGCTATACGTCATCAAATATTACAAATTAGGCAATTTGAAACTGGAATGGAAAAAATTCATAAATTGTCATATAATTTTAAATTCTAAAGGAAATATCTCTTTAACCATAACACACATAATATTCTTGTAGATAAATGTCTTTAAAGTTAAGAAATTAAAAAAAAAAATTTTTCGAGAGCAGTTGAACGCATGAATATTAACATTTTCAAATTAGCTACCCTAAAAGAAATCACCAATATTTCTATGATCTTTCAATTTTAATTTTTTTTTAAACTCACCGTATGAAAGATTTTTTATCACTTTATCACACAAATAAATGGAAAATAGGGGAACCCGTGCAATTTAATAAGATAATCGTTGTAAAAGCACGAAATTTTACCAAAATTTGCAAATATTGCACAAAAGTCCCTGCCCCTCCCTAGACAGTAGAAAAATTAACAATGCATTTTGGGAGATTTTCAAGATGGCGCCCGGGAAAAGATTGTCGGAAGTTTGATCACATAACAGTCACTTTTGAAGCTGTTTTTTTGAACAAAAGTGCATTTTCAGGTCAGTTTTGCAAAGATTAAAGGTTTTTCTTTTAGTAAAAGGTTTATGGGAGATGATTAATTGCCAAATAACAGGCTCGTAACATGGTATATTTTCTTCTAAATTATCCCGGTATTTTCAGACAATTTTGATCCCTGGGCCCAATTTTTAACGAATTTTTGATCCCTGAGCCCAACTATAATTATTGATCCCACTGGTATTTTCCCCATATTTTCTATGTTTTGATTGATGCATAGCTCTAAAATTTCGCAGTGCATAATGGAATAGCTCATCATTGCATTTTCTGATTTTGTTTTTTGACGACTGATGGCGGATCAAATGTGCACAAGAAGAATTATGATTATGAAATATTCATCACTTGTGGCACAAGTCTTGGCGTTTTAATTATGTTAACACAAACATCAGAGGTTTAAAGTTGCATCGAACTGAAAGTGACCCATTTTGTGACATTTTGCTGGTGACTCGCAAACAGATGTCAGTTTTATTTTATTTGTAAAAATTTGTAAAAGTGAGAAATCAATAACATGCAATAACGCCGTATGCACAGTAAATGCACCTAATTTTAGCTGAAAGAATGTCATAGGCACTTTTAGGGATGTACTGTTAGAAAATAGTGTTTTTTTTCTCATTGGCAGCGATGAATTTTGTTTTGAACTACACATTTTTACATGCAGTTTCTTTTATCTCTCTTGTATTTTTTTCCTGGCTTCCGTTTTTGGGGTAGATGGATATAGATGCCTTGCATGTGACGTCAAAGCTGCCCCATCTGGAGGACAAAACAAAAGATTCTAACTCTCTTGGGAGCTGAAATGCATTGTTTTGTCCTCCAGGTTGAGCTGCATTCCAACGAACTGCAAGGGATCTATATAGACTTGTCAGGAGGTTTGGGGGCATGCTCCTCCGAAGCATTTTTCAAATTCAGAACCTTAAAAGCGCAATTTGCAGTATTTTGAACGATAAATAACTTCAGTTTTTGGGTAGAGAGATAGACAATTGGTAATCGTAAAGGGGTGACATTTCTTTAGGGGGGTTTGGGGGCATGCTCCCCCGAGCAAATTTCTCTTATTTAGAAGTTAAAAAGTACAATTTGTAGCATTTTGTATGATAAATAATTTGACATTTTGGGGGTAGACAGATATAAAATTGGCAATCACCAAGGGGTGGTATTTCTTTAGGGAAGTTTGGAGGCATGTTTGTCCGAACAAATCCTTTTAAATCTTAATTTTAATAAAACAATGTTCAGCATTTTGGGCGAAAAATAAATTCTGTACTGTATTCATTTTCTTTCCGCCGAAAAGTACTCAAATTTAGTTATCTTTGAAGTACGATTTACAGTTTTTAGTATGAGGAAATTTTGCAATTTGCTATTTTGCTCATGCACTCCCCCTAAATAAAACATAAATATTTTCAATGGCCTCCCAAAAAAGTAGCCAACTTTTCTTGGCGTCCCTACCCCGTTTCCCCCTCCTCCCAAAAAAATCTCAAAGGTAATACACGCTCTTTGACATCATTTGTGAAGATTCTCAAAGTTGGTGACATTTGATCATTTTCCTGGGCATTTTACTCTCCAGTGCAACACCAACATGAAATATTAAGCAATGGACTTTATAGTTTTTCTATCGATCGGTGGGGCTTTATATCAAGAGTGAAAGAAAGCCCTGAAAGGCGTTTAGATGTAAGAGTCAACCGACTCAACTTTGGTCTAGACAAACGTGTTGTATTTTCTTTTATTGACATTCTATGATCGTGGCTTTTTCTTTCTTTCCCATGGTAAAAAAATATTTATCAACTATAGCCAGTATCACCCCGTCAAAACTTCGATGCACATGAAGTATGTCATTTTACAGGAGGCTCAATTTACGTTCAACTCCACTTGCGGTTAGCATGCATCTGGAATATGATACCTATCATTCTATGCTTGAATACACACACCAGTAACAGCCAGCAAAATTTACTCGAAGCAACGATAAACTTTTACATGTCAGCCTGTGCATGTGACAGCAGTGACAAAACCTAAATGATCCCACTATCCCCGAATTTTTTTCCTGATCCTCCATCCCAACGCTTTGATCCCCGAGCCCATTCTTTTGATCCCGATCCCAAGCAAAATTTAGGGGACTGATCCCTGATCCCATATACCATGTTACGAGCCTGAAATAAGCTTGTTTCTGGATGTTTTTTAACAGAAAACGATCGGCCTTTCAAAGTGTTTGTTTTTCAAACTTCGTCAGCAGCATGCGCAGTACTCGATGCGCAATGACAATAATAGGCACCAGCCTTAAGGTATCAGGGGACCCTAATGACCACTGTTCGCTTTTCTTCGTATACGGCGCAAAATATGCAACCGATTTCTATGATTTATATATCATCTGAAAGCTGAATAGTTGATGAAAACAACTATGTAAGAAAATATTGACAATTTTTCAATTTTTTTTAGTAAGTGGTGAAAATATAAATTTATACTCCGTTTTTTCAAAAAGTCACAGTACAGCGGAAATTTATCCGATCAAAACATACTTATTGTAGTCGTAAAGACGAAAGATTGAACTAAAAAACCGTGTCTCCGATTTTTGATTTTTTGCCTCGTTCAAGAGATATTGAGTGATTAGTATAAAAATCGTCAAAAAATGCAATTTTTAACTTTAGAAACAGATATCTTCGCAACGAGGGCATAACTCAAAAATCGGAGACACGGTTTTTTAGTTCAATCTTTCGTCTTTACGACTACAATAAGTATGTTTTGATCGGATAAATTTCTGCTGTACTGTGACTTTTTGAAAAAACGGAGTATAAATTTATATTTTCACCACTTACTAAAAAAAATTGAAAAATTGTCAATATTTTCTTACATAGTTGTTTTCATCAACTATTCAGCTTTCAGATGATATATAAATCATAGAAATCGGTTGCATATTTTGCGCCCTATACGAAGAAAAGCGAACAGTGGTCATTAGGGTCCCCTGATACCTTAAGAGTGTTTTTGACTTTGCGCAACTTTTATTTATAAAAAAGTCTATTAATCCAGCTGACAGACTGACAGACAACCCTAAACTTCGGGTTAGTGTTAAGGGGGTTAAGGTTAGGGTTAGGTTTAGTGTAAAGCTTTAGTCTCAATATTTTTTTTTGAAGTTTTTATAAGTTTTCTAATTGATCCTTTGTAATCGCTATCATATAATCATATACGATTGAGGTTCAGAGCCGGACTAAATTAAACAATTTCCAAATAAACAAACAAAATAATATAACATGAAATAAGCAAATGAATGTTTGAAAAAATGAATAACCAAATAGATGAATAAATAGCTAACAGTAAGATTGAGGCATGTGGTGAAATCAGAATGAATAGTGATTATGTGAAAAAACTCTATTCGAAGCGTGAATATAATAATAGTTAAAAAGTACCTATTAAAATAAATAAAATAAATAATGTCAGCAAATGAAAGATGAAATAAATGAGTAAGAAATAAACAAAGAAATTGAAATTGACGACAAGGAGAAAATGATAAGGTGAACGAACGGACAAATGGAAAAATCCTCAACAAAAACAAGTCCATAAACAGTATAATGGAAATGCTAATAATTCTCAAATGCAAAAATAAGCAAATTCAAATTAAAAGTACCTTAATTTTTTTAATTTCTAATCGCAAAGGATTTTCTAACGAATCTTTTTAATCGGACAAGTTGTTTTGTAAAAGCATTGGAGATCTTAGGCTAGTATTTTTTGATGAATCCTAAATAATATAGACCTAAAGTTGACGACAGTCTACGACCGAGAATGCGCTAGTACCAATAAATGTTTAGTTTCCCAACACTCTCGTCGCTCTGGCGGCGATTCGGTTGTCAGCCGTAACTATATAAAATTGCCAATGCTTGAAAGCAACATTCTAAAGTAGTATGACCCATGCAGTATAATATAACCGATTGACAATCAAAGTCATGCACTGATCTTATGTGATCGTTTTACGAATGGCCTAGACTGTAATCGTGGTTTGTCTAATGCCGGTAGAAACAGCGCTATATCGGTGTAGGCTGTTGTACAGACCCGTTACGGTCGGATTGTTAAGAAAACACTACTTAAGTAGCCCATTGTTTTAAAAGGATATAAAAAGGGTATATAGTGAAAATAAAATTAGTTAGCTCAGAAACCATCAGTTATCGTTCTAATCATTTAGCTAACTCATGGGCCCGAACACTGGTAGCAGAGCAAGGTTATAAACCACCGCCCAAAGTATTCAAGTAAAGTTGAAGTAATTAACTCAAGTAAAGTGAAATTCAGTCAAGTCAAGTTAATCCGCCTCAAGTCAAGATGGGATAAATCTTATTTAAGTAAGTCAAGTTTGTACTAGTACGAAGAATAAAACCAAAGTAAAGCATGGCGACGAAAGAAACTATTTCTTCAATGACGATTGCCGACCTACAGAATGAATTAGAAGCGAATGGCTTATCAACACGTGGCAACAAGCAAGAACTGATCCACAGATTGTACACATTTCGCAGAGGTAAGCCAAAAACACCAACATTGGCGACATCATTCTCGAAATCACCAATTTTAACGTCAGTTTCGACACACTCAGCACAATTAGACGAAGAATTAGTTAGCGGTCTGATAGACGAGAAGTTATCAACGCATTTCGACAAGCTTAATAAACAATTAATGCTATTTATTGGAGCAAATGCTCAAAATACTTATACTGATGTATTAAATTTAAGCGAAGAATTTAAAGAAATTGAAGAAAATTCACTAGCTGATGCAATTTTAAAGTTAAAGCGAAAAATGAAGTTGTTTGGCACAAGTATTGAAATGATATTTGGTGAAATCGAACAATCACAAACACTTCCCGATGCAAGTATTGAAATGCAAAGTACATTGCGTCGCCTGAATGAATTAGAAACAAATTACAGTAATATTATTCAAGAAATTATTTCACTGATACCCGATGATTCTGAAGTTGACAATGAAATTCGAATGTGGACTAAATTACAACAGGATATTTTACACATGTCACGTAAGGCAGAGAACTACATTGATTTGAAGCAAGATAAAGATGGTCAAAGGGAAAGTAAATCTGACATTCCTAATTCACATAAATTTTGTTCTGGAGTTAGCCATCTACGTTTACCTAAGTTTACACTACCCGTATTTAATGGTGATATTTTGGAGTGGGTTCCTTGGTGGGATCAATTTAAAGCCTGCATTCACGAGAACAATGCCCTTGGGGATAGGGAACGATTTAATTATCTATTGATGTATGTAAGCGGTGCAGCGAAGCGAGCTATTGAATACATTGAAGTCACCAGCGCAAACTACGCACGAGCTGTCGAAGTTTTGCAGAAGAGATATGGAAGAAAGCGCATCGTAATTGAACACTTAGTGGACTCTCTACTAAGCATCGAGAAGAAAGAGAAAGTCAACGCAAGCTCACTGAGGTACTTACATGACATCATGATCAACCGCTACCACACCTTAGAAGCGCACGAACCCAATCTGAAGTATTGTCACTGCATAATTGTTCCTATACTACAATCCAAATTACCAATGCCAGTTCGGCGAAAGTGGGAGTACGAGCTTTCAAAACTTGAGAGTGAGGAAGATGACAACAAAGTAACCGTAGAGTATTTCTTCAACTTTCTGCGAGCCCACGTGATGTCCGAAGAAGCCTCTGAAGTAGCAAACGCTAAACCACGTGCAACTGATGAAAGAAGAAACGTCACCAGAGGTTATTTCCATACTGACAGAGCTGCAAGTTCCTCAGCAATATCACTGACGACTAACTCGGAGAGGGAAGAAGTCCAAAGTTTAAACAGAACAAAGAGAACTATCGAATGTGCATTCTGCGGAAAACAACACGATTCATCCAATTGCTACACGACGCAAAAAAAGTCTGTAGAAGAGAGGTTGCAGATTATAAAAGAAAAGAAACTTTGCTTCAACTGTCTGCTACCTACTGGTCCAAATCACAACAGTTCTACCTGTAAAAGACCCGGTTGTCTGATAGAAGGTTGCGGTAAAAAACATCACGTTTTACTACATCGAGTACTTCCAGATACCACAGAGAAGCAGGTCAAGTCAGATAATGTCACCGCACATACAGGTTTACAGACTACTGTTGTTGCCAACGTAGATAGTCAAGAAAGACTGCTGCCTAAGCTAGCCAAACTGCATGCCAACGGAAAGGCAGTCGACGTACGAATTTTAATAGACTCTGGAAGTGATCATTCCTATATCAGAACCGAAGTTGCACAAGCGTTAAACCTGAAGACCAATGGACCATCTACAAAAATGACGATCTACATGCACGGAGGACAAGAAAAGACTACTAAAGTGAAGAATGTCAGTTTTCAAGTGTCAAGCCGCACTAACGACAAAAGACGTATCTGCGTGGTCTGTAAATACCGTTTGCGCACCCTTTGACGCGGTGCAAGTTGACGTCAGCCGATACAAGCATCTGAAAGGACTAAACTTAGCAGACGAATTTCCTCGAGATGCCTCATCAATAGACGTATTGATTGGAGCTGATCAATGGGGACAAGTTATGTTGAATGGAGTCAGAAAGGGCCCTGCTTCTACACCATTTGCAGTCAACTCCATTTTTGGATGGTTGTTATCAGGTTTCGTCGACGGAAAACTACACAGTGAAACGTCCCACAAGTCCATAACCAACTTTCCTGTTTTCAAAATAGAAGAAGATGTGTACAAAGAAGTTAACAAGAATCTAAAGAGATTCTGGGAGCTAGAGTCGATTGGTATAACTGAATGCCACGACAACAAAGAAATCAGCGGAGAAGAGAAGCATGCAATGCAACAATTCCATTCTACGATTTCATATGACGGTGAACGTTATGAAGTTGGATTGCCTTGGCGTACTGATAGCCCAAAATTGACGTCAAACTATTAACAAGCTTTAAGAAGAATGGTCAAGGTCGAAGAGTCGCTAAGCAAAGATTTAAGTAAAGATAAGATGTACAAAGAAGCTATGGGACAGTATCTCAAAGATGGACACGCCCGAGAAGTCAACTCAGAAGATGAGAAGAAACAGCCAGTATTCTACTTACCGCATCATCCCGTCATCCGTGAAGATAAAACAACTACAAAGTGCAGAGTTGTCTTTGATGCATCAGCAAGAAATCAAGACGGTGTTTCATTAAACGACAGTTTGTTGCCTGGTCCTGCACTGCAACCTAACTTACTGTCCATACTATTACGTTTTCGACTCAACAGAATAGCAATGATGGCCGATATCAAGAGGATGTTTTTGCAGATCAAATTAGCCTTGAAAGATCAAAACTGCCATCGTTTCCTGTGTAGAGAGGATCCTAGAGGTGATCCAAAAGTTTATTGTATGACAAGAGTAACCTTTGGAGTGGTCAGTAGTCCATTTCAAGCCATCGCAACCGTACAGCATCACAGTAAAGCCAACTAAGACACATATCCAACAGCAGCAAAAGAAATACAGAACAACATGTACGTAGATGATCTTCTAAGTGGCACCAATGATGTTGACAGCGCCTATGCACTCCACAAAGACTTGTATTCTTTAATGAAGAGTGGCGGATTTGAACTTGTAAAATGGTATACCAATTCAAAGGCACTACACGAGCTTATTGACCCTGACTTAAGAGGAACAGCTACACTAGTACAAGTTAACAGCAAAGACGAGCCATTGAAGGTGCTTGGTATTTCCTGGAATACTAGAGAAGACACGTTTAAGTTCAACCAAGGTGAAACACTACTTCTATCTCAAGACGATGAAACTAAAAGAAGTCTTATCAGCACCGCATCGAAGCTGTTTGATCCGTTAGGATTTATTGGTCCTTTTACAATAAGAACGAAGATTATGTTTCAAGACCTATGGTCGAAAGGTATCCAGTGGGATGAGTCCCTCGATAAAGAAACCAAAACTAAGTGGAAAGCGTGGAAGGAAGAATTGAAGTATCTCAAAGATCTGCAAGTACCTCGCTGCCCGTTTGCCATGCTTGATGACGTCACTGAAGTAGAGCTGCATGGATTTTGCGATGCAAGTACAAAGGCTTATGGTGCCGTTGTCTATGGTAGATTTAAAGATGTCAATGGTGAAGTACAGACACATGTTATGCTGTCAAAGAGCAAAGTCGCACCAACAAAACAAGTTACACTACCAAGACTAGAGCTGCTTGGAGCAGTAATCCTTTCAAGGATCATCAAGTTGATACTCACGTCAATTACTACTGTCGTTAATCAAGTCAGATGTTGGACCGACTCACAAGTTGTTATCGCATGGATTCGTCAGCCAAGTCAGAAATGGAAGGTCTTTGTAGCTAATCGTGTGCAAGAAATTCATGAAAACGTCCCACCCTCACAGTGGTACTTCTGTCCCGGAGTGTGTAATCCGGCAGACTTGCTGACACGTGGACAATCACTCACAAGTTTAATTGATAACGATACATGGTGGAATGGTCCCGAATGGTTGTCGTTGGCATCTCATAACTGGCCAAGCATAGTACTTACAGTTCCAAGGCCGGATGATTTACCGGAACCAGAGATGACAGAATTCTTCGCAGAGAAACGGAAAACAGCCATTGCAATGACAAATACGGAAGTCTTCCCTCTAGAAGAGCGCTATGAAAGCTGGCAGAAGTTAGTACGTGTCGCAGCTTGGATGCTAAAGTGGACAAGATTACGAAAGCAATCTAAACTCGGATACTTAATCGCAGATGAGATCAAAGATGCAGAAGTCACCCTGTTAAAGAACGTACAAAGAAAAGCCTTTCTAGATGAAATAAAAGAAATTATGCAAGGAAAGCAAGTAACGAAGTCCAGCAGTATCGTGAAGCTCGACCCTCAGATTGATAAAGACACTGGTCTTTTAGTGGTAGGGGGCAGGTTACAGTTTGCATCCATTTCAGAAGAAGCAAAACACCAAGTTATATCGCCTCACAAGTATTCCCTCACAGAGAAATTAATACTGCACATCCATTGTAAAGCTAACCACGCTGGACCTGAAACAACGTTGGGTATTGTTCGTCAAAAATACTGGCCAATTAAAGGAAGAAGAGAAGTAAAACGTATACTCCACAAATGTTTAGTATGTCAACACTGGAAAACATATCCAATCACACAAAAGATGGCCCCTTTACCTGCTGAAAGAGTACAGATTGTACCACCGTTTACCAATATTGGCCTCGACTTTACTGGTCCTCTGTTCCTAAAGACGAAGGAAGCCCCCGTGAAAGCCTACATATGCATATTTGTCTGTGAAGACACACGTGCTGTCCATTTAGAGCTAACAAACAATATGACTACAGAAGAGTTCCTGTTAGCCTATCGTCGTATGGTCAGTAGACGTGGAGTTCCAAAGATAATTCGTTCGGATAACCAGACAACATTCCACAAAGCAGCTAAAGTGTTTAAAACAACCAGACAAAGAACAAAGCTAGCTAACATCAATGCCAAAGATGTGGAAAACAAACTTGCTAATGAACATGTCAAGTGGAAGTTCATCACCGAAAGAGCCAGTCACCGAGGAGGACATTGGGAAAGAGTCTGTCGTCAAATAAAAGAACCACTCAGACGTGTACTTGGGAAAGCGCTACTTACTTACATTGAAATGTATACAGTACTAACAAGCATCGAAGCAACCATCAACTCAAGACCCCTTACTTTCATTGGTGATGATATAAGAGATGGAAAAGTAATTACTCCTGCTTTGCTTGCTATAGGCAGAGATCTGTCCAGTGTACCAGACGTGTCACCACGGCATGTCTCATTGAACGAACGCTACTACTATCAACAAGAGTTACAGAACCACGTTTGGGCACGTTGGATGCGCGAGTACTTGCCGAGTCTCACTCTACGTCAAAAGTGGACTCAAGAGATGACCCCCCTGAAAGAAAATGATGTCGTACTCATCACAGACGACAATATATCTAGAGGAAGATGGAGGCTGGGAAAAGTTACCCAAACTTACCCTGGCGCAGACGGTCTTATAAGAACTGTACGATTACAGACCAAAGAAGGACAGGTGAACAGACCAGTCCAACGCCTTCATCTGCTTGAAGAGTTCAGAGAATCAGCGCAACTAAGTCCACGTCGAGCTCAAACAGAAAAGCAGCAAGATCAGCCACAAGATCGCCAACCAAGTTCCAACCAAGTTCCCCAAACTTCCAAGCAGCAAGATCAGCCACAAGATCGCCAACCAAGTTCCAACCAAGTTCCCCAAACTTCCAAGCCGCAAGATCAGCCACAAGATTGCCAACCAAGTTCCAACCAAGTTCCCCAAACTTCCAAGCCGCAAGATCAGCCACAAGATTGCCAACCAAGTTCCAACCAAGTTCCCCAAACTTCCAAACCGCAAGAACAACCAAAAGATTGTCTACCAAGTTCCACCCAAGTTTGTAACAAGAAAAACCAAAACGGAAACTCTAGATCAAATAACATTGTTAATAGTAATGGCTCTTCGTCATTGAAGGGGGAGTGTGTACAGACCCGTTACGGTCGGATTGTTAAGAAAACACTACTTAAGTAGCCCATTGTTTTAAAAGGATATAAAAAGGGTATATAGTGAAAATAAAATTAGTTAGCTCAGAAACCATCAGTTATCGTTGTAATCATTTAGCTAACTCATGGGCCCGAACAGCTGTATTGTAATATATCCTGAATACTAGTACTATCAAACCTTTTTTAGCTACTAGTTTCACTGGTTGTATGTGAATTCTACACTGGCTTACAGTTTGCCTCACTTCAATTCACGCCCTATAATACCAATTTCAATGTCCAGTTGTTGTTGTTGTTGTTGTTTTTCAGTTGAGAAATAAAAACATGCAGTCCACAAACATTGAAGGAAGGCACTGTTTTTGTGTTCAGTGAAAATTCTCGTAAGTCTTAACATTGAAAATCTTTGCAAAGACAAAGACGAAAAACAAATAACATAAAATAGAAAAAAATAAAACAAAATTGAAAAAAATTGGTAGTCCAAAGGGGGGTCCATGAATTAGAAGGTGGTCCATGGACCAGGTCCACACTAGTGGTCCACAGCCCCGGGGGCAGTGATTTGAACCTTCCCGTTTTTAACCTGCAGTCATGCAGAGCTGTCATAATTAATCAAAGTCACTCAAAGCTGGAGATTTTACAAGTTGTATTTTCTGGAAGAGTTTATTTTACAAGTTTGTCAGATGGTAAAAAAAGGCCATATTCTTCATGGATTCTTCGTGGCGTTTTTCAGTCATTACTTATCGACTAATCTACTTTTAAAAAGAAAATCGACGGCGATAAAACTTATAAAAACAAAAGCAAAACAAATACGCGCTGCATTTGCAGCAATTCAAAAGAGGTTAACAGAAAGACGAACACGACTCACGAAGATAATTTCACTCTGTTCATTCATCAATTTTTACGGAATATTCATACCACGGAGAGCTGTAGGATCAATGCAGATTTATCAACTATTCACGACAAAAAAACTTTTCACACAAGATGTTTGTCAACAAAGTAGGACTGCCAATTCATGGAGTGGATGGAAATGCAAATTTAGTACAATGTGTGATCGAGCAACACGAGCTTGCCATCGCCGTTCAGTTGAAATGTGTAAGCTTTTTAGAGGCGGTGAAAATGGTTTTTGACACTTTCAAAATTCTAAAAACATGAACAAGCTTATTGTAATCAGAACTGAGGTCAAAAAGTTCAGTGGAAAAGTGATAGTACAGGACAAGAAACGTGGCGCCGGTATGTTTACATTTTTTGACGATCTTTAATGAATTTCGTTTTTACCATCCACATGAAAGCAGTTTGCAATAATTATATTTACTTGTTTTTGTAAGATATTTATCCATCGTTGATATCTTTATGTGTGTGGGTTTTTTAATTTGATTCTTGTAATTCTTTGATTTGTTAAGGCTGATTTACACGGTACGATTTGTCGCGTGCGATTTGTAGTATACGACTAGTCGTGAGGTTTAAAACGTTCTAAAACTAGTCGTAGGACATTCTAAAACACGTTTTAGAGTGCGAGCGACTAGTTTTAGAAGTTACGACTAGTCGTATACTACAAATCGCATGCGACAAATCGCACCGTGTAAATCGGGCTTTATTGAAAATAAAACGCTTGTATGAATTCGTCATACTAGCTAGTTTTTGAGTTACGCAGTATTCACATTTGATAGTTAAAAATTCACAACCGTTTTAGATAGCATGATTACCAACAAGTAATTCATTTCACATTTCACCAGAAAAGTGAAATTTTTGTCGATTTTTATAACATTTTTTTCAAACGTGAAAGAGCGTAAAGCGAGAAGCGCGCGGGGATTTGTTTACTCAAAGAAGCCATCTTAGTGCTTTTCTAACTTCTCATTGAATAATCAATTTTAATTGACAAGTGCTATTTTTACCATGCATAACAACATATTTCTCGCATTTTTGCGTATAATAAAATGTTGTCGCATGCATAAAGCTTTGTGTATTTCAATTGATTATATGATTATTTGATCACGAAAAGAAAAATAACGTAGCAAAAAAAAAAAAAAAAAAAAAAAAAATTGATCAAATTGATAATTCGTAGTGAATGAACAAATGAAGTAATGAATGATTGAATAAAAAATTCATGTCATTAAATCGGAGCTCCGCTATTAGGTTTACCTAATTTTTATATTATAACTGAAGCCCTTAAAATCAACAAGCCAGCAAACCAAAAATCGTGTACACAAGTAGACAGACAAGCAAATAGTAACAAACAAAGATATATTGTGACTAAAGCTATGTAGTTTTGATAACTTGAACATCGTCATTAATATTTCGGGCATTTTTGCCCGTTGTCTCACAATCCAGTCAATTATATATAAAATCAAAAGTAAAAAGTACACAAAAATTGCCAAGAAACAACTGCAAAAGCAGTACATGTATATCTAATGTAGATGCAGAGAACCAGTTAAAGTCATAATGCACATCAAAAAACTTTTTAAATTGTAATAAACAATAGATGAAAAGCAAAGAAAAACAACAACAACGATAGCAACAACTATGAAATAGGGAAAGAATAAAAAAAAAAATCGAAAAAGAAACAAACAGACAAAAAAAAAATGAAATTAAAAAAGCCAAAAAAAATAGTGCTTAAGGTGGGGATCCAACTCTCAACTGGCCAGGCCATCACTAGAATTATTTCTTTTTAATTCGCAAAACAATGGGACGATTCCTCCGAGATTATCATAGTTGCTGGAGCAGCGAATCGATTTACGTTACGGATGAAGATTTCGGCCTCATCCACGCTATCCCCTGCATTTTTTGCGTTTTTTTGCTTCTTTTTTCCCGCATTTGCATAGTCACAGCTGTTTTTGTAAAAATTAGTTCCACAAGAGTGATCTACTAATGAAGAAATCAAAAGTTCCACTTTAATGCAAATTTATGCAAATTTTTCTTCAAAAAATGCATTTTTTGCGTTTTTTTGCTACTTTTTTCGTGCATTTACATAATCACAGCTGTTTTTGTAAAAATCAGTACAAGAGTGATCTACTAATAAAGAAATCAAAAGTTTCACTTTAATGCAAATTTATGCAATTTTTGTTTCAAAAAATGCATTTTTTGCGTTTTTTTGCTACTTTTTTCGCGCATTTGCATAATCACATCTGTTTTTGTAAAAATAGTTCCACAAAAGTTATCTACTAATGAAGAAATAAAAAGTTTCACGTTAATGCAAATTTATGCAAATTTTTTTTCAAAAAATGCATTTTATGCGTTTTTTTGCTACTTTTTTCGCGCATTTGAATAATCACAGCTGTTTTTGTAAACATTAGTTCCACAAGAGTGAGTAGTAAACCCCCCCACTCTGGCAACATTAGGAGGGGAGGGGTGGTCTATGATATGATAGTTATGTAAGGAATGTAAAATGTCAGGAATGTCAATAATATGGAATGTCAGGAATCTTCAGATAACATGTGACCACCACTCCACAACAGATGAGGGAGGGGTGGTCACAATAGATGAAAAGTGAATTGTAACTAAATTATCAGATGAATAAGAAAAATTGTTCGATTGAGAAATATGAATTAATTTAATTAATTAAATTTTGAAATTCCATTATTTTCCATAAATACGAAAACGATTAGCTAGAAAATCATTCAGTTTGTGAAAGCAGTCGTGAAGAGAAAAACGATTTTAAGTATCATTAAAGAAAACGTCTTTGCAACAGCAGTTCAAACTTGGTGAGCGAGGATACCATTCATTCGTTAACGAATATAACGGAGAACCAAAAGTTCACATTCAAAAAATTTACCAAGACCCAATCGATGGCAATTCAATTATTACAAGATTTGGCATTTCATTGTCTGTAGAGGAATGGAATGATTTAAAACAATACTTTCAAGCAACCGACCACCAGCTGATGAACTTGTCCAGACAAGCAAGCATGACGAAAAGTTCCAGCTGTGCATGGTCCAGTCAAGGTTAAACAGCCAAGAACAGCACCATATCAGCGATTATCGACTAAAGCTAACAAACAAATGAACTTTATTGATTCAGCAAGAAATGATCCTACAACAAGTCAAGATAGAGTATCAAAACCTATCGATGAACTTTTTAATTCAACACTGCAAGACTATTGACTATTTTCAAAGAGTTTGTTATACAATTGTTTCAGAATGTGTATTGCTCTGATATTACTGATTGTAATTTCAACTACTGTATTCATTTGTCATTAAACATGTTATGACTGTGGTCTCTTTGCGTTTTAAAAATTATTCACCCCATGCAGTCTTTTTGCTAGGTATTAACGTAACAGCATTAATGGAATTATAATTAGTAAACATCACATAAAACTTTATTCAGTTAAATTATTTAATAAATGAGGAAATATACAAACAAACAAAATAATGAATAAACAGGAAAAATGAGCGAGAATAAATGAAGCGAAAAGAAAATGAAAAACAAAAACAGCAACCATTGTTACGAATGAATTTTTTTATTCACATCACTTTTATCGATTAATTATTACAATGGCTTGGGCTACATCAAAGATGCAATCCTTATCATTTTAATTATAATAACTCCTTATCATTTTAATTATAATTAGTCCATAGCCTCATCTGAAATACTCTCTTTTTGTAAGTATTTGTAAGTATTTTGTAGATATTGAGGAAGTAAATCGTTCAAAAGATATTTTCTATTGTGAATGGCTAATTTTAGAGCCTCAAGCCAATCATAATCTCCAGTCTCTAACAATTCCTTCCTGGTTTTCATGATCTTTTTAAAGTTGGGATCCCTCTTCATGACATGCATCCACTCCAGTTTTTCAGCCAGTAATTTTCTTATTGTTTTTCTTTCAGTAGGTAAGAGTTTTGCATCAGCAATCGATGTGGCATGTGCTTCTGTTTCTCCATCAGATACTAAATGTTCGATTATTTCTTGCCTTTCCTTCTCATGTTGATCAGCCGCTTCATCTACTATGACTTGCCAACACCATGAAAGATCAGACTCCTCATCAGAATCATATTCGCTTTCAGAACTTACGTCAGAATCGCTAGATGTAGATTCCATTGAAACATCTTGAGAACTGTCACTAAGCTCCTCCTCCGCAGCACTACTGCTATCATTGTCCAAGTTATGATTCATTTTGCATGAACCGTTTTCTAAATGACGCCTCAAATTGAACGATCTTGAAAATAGTTTGTCACAATATTGGCACTGCTTTGAACTAGACATGTTTATTCACTCACAGCCAAGAACCGAATGAGCAGAAGAATTAGAATGAGCAACTTATATGTAAAGGGAAAGTATGTACTTCCCCTATTGGCTCAGGAGTAGTGTCAGTGCTGCGCATTCATGCGACTCATGTGACTCATCTACTCAATTAGTCAATCATTTAGTTAATTATCTTTTCGTTCGATCACGTGATTAACGATTCACCAATTGAGTAGATGAGTCGCATGAATGGGTTACTCCTGTGCTTTTTTGTGTTGGTATTTTCTGCGCATGTGCTGCGCATTCATGCGACTCATGTGACTCATCTACTCAATTAGTCAATCATTTAGTTAGTTATCTTTTCGTTCGATCACGTGATTAGCGATTCAGCAATTGAGTGGATGAGTCGCATGAATGGGTTACTCCTGTGCTTTTTTGTGTTGGTATTTTCTGCGCATGTGCTGCGCATTCATGCGACTCATGTGACTCATCTACTCAATTAGTCAATCATTTAGTTAATTATCTTTTCGTTCGATCACGTGATTAGCGATTCACCAATTGAGTAGATGAGTCACATGAGTCGCATGAATGCGCAGCACATGCGCAGAAAATACCAACACAAAAAAGCACAGGAGTAACCCATTCATGCGACTCATCTACTCAATTGGTGAATCGTTAATCACGTGATCGAACGAAAAGATAATTAACTAAATGATTGACTAATTGAGTAGATGAGTCACATGAGTCGCATGAATGCGCAGCACTGACACTACTCCTGAGCCAATAGGGGAAGTACATACTTTCCCTTTACATATAAGTTGCTCATTCTAATTCTTCTGCTCATTCGGTTCTTGGCTGTGAGTGAATAAACATGTCTAGTTCAAAGCAGTGCCAATATTGTGACAAACTATTTTCAAGATCGTTCAATTTGAGGCGTCATTTAGAAAACGGTTCATGCAAAATGAATCATAACTTGGACAATGATAGCAGTAGTGCTGCGGAGGAGGAGCTTAGTGACAGTTCTCAAGATGTTTCAATGGAATCTACATCTAGCGATTCTGACGTAAGTTCTGAAAGCGAATATGATTCTGATGAGGAGTCTGATCTTTCATGGTGTTGGCAAGTCATAGTAGATGAAGCGGCTGATCAACATGAGAAGGAAAGGCAAGAAATAATCGAACATTTAGTATCTGATGGAGAAACAGAAGCACATGCCACATCGATTGCTGATGCAAAACTCTTACCTACTGAAAGAAAAACAATAAGAAAATTACTGGCTGAAAAACTGGAGTGGATGCATGTCATGAAGAGGGATCCCAACTTTAAAAAGATCATGAAAACCAGGAAGGAATTGTTAGAGACTGGAGATTATGATTGGCTTGAGGCTCTAAAATTAGCCATTCACAATAGAAAATATCTTTTGAACGATTTACTTCCTCAATATCTACAAAATACTTACAAATACTTACAAAAAGAGAGTATTTCAGATGAGGCTATGGACTAATTATAATTAAAATGATAAGGAGTTATTATAATTAAAATGATAAGGATTGCATCTTTGATGTAGCCCAAGCCATTGTAATAATTAATCGATAAAAGTGATGTGAATAAAAAAATTCATTCGTAACAATGGTTGCTGTTTTTGTTTTTCATTTTCTTTTCGCTTCATTTATTCTCGCTCATTTTTCCTGTTTATTTATTATTTTGTTTGTTTGTATATTTCCTCATTTATTAAATAATTTAACTGAATAAAGTTTTATGTGATGTTTACTAATTATAATTCCATTAATGCTGTTACGTTAATACCTAGCAAAAAGACTGCATGGGGTGAATAATTTTTAAAACGCAAAGAGACCACAGTCATAACATGTTTAATGACAAATGAATACAGTAGTTGAAATTACAATCAGTAATATCAGAGCAATACACATTCTGAAACAATTGTATAACAAACTCTTTGAAAATAGTCAATAGTCTTGCAGTGTTGAATTAAAAAGTTCATCGATAGGTTTTGATACTCTATCTTGACTTGTTGTAGGATCATTTCTTGCTGAATCAATAAAGTTCATTTGTTTGTTAGCTTTAGTCGATAATCGCTGATATGGTGCTGTTCTTGGCTGTTTAACCTTGACTGGACCATGCACAGCTGGAACTTTTCGTCATGCTTGCTTGTCTGGACAAGTTCATCAGCTGGTGGTCGGTTGCTTGAAAGTATTGTTTTAAATCATTCCATTCCTCTACAGACAATGAAATGCCAAATCTTGTAATAATTGAATTGCCATCGATTGGGTCTTGGTAAATTTTTTGAATGTGAACTTTTGGTTCTCCGTTATATTCGTTAACGAATGAATGGTATCCTCGCTCACCAAGTTTGAACTGCTGTTGCAAAGACGTTTTCTTTAATGATACTTAAAATCGTTTTTCTCTTCACGACTGCTTTCACAAACTGAATGATTTTCTAGCTAATCGTTTTCGTATTTATGGAAAATAATGGAATTTCAAAATTTAATTAATTAAATTAATTCATATTTCTCAATCGAACAATTTTTCTTATTCATCTGATAATTTAGTTACAATTCACTTTTCATCTATTGTGACCACCCCTCCCTCATCTGTTGTGGAGTGGTGGTCACATGTTATCTGAAGATTCCTGACATTCCATATTATTGACATTCCTGACATTTTACATTCCTTACATAACTATCATATCATAGACCACCCCTCCCCTCCTAATGTTGCCACTATCTACACTTCTGAACAGTGTAAATCTTGCTGACTATCATGGTGCTTTTTTGATGGGAGATTTCAACTACCCTAATATAAGATGGTTAGATGGTTCTGGTTTTGCCCAAGCTTTCGAAGGGGAGGAAGCCAAGTTTGTTAACATACTTCTGGACTTTAACTTTTTTCAGCTTGTAAATACACCGACACGAAATGACAACATACTTGATCTTGTGTTTACAAACTCACCCGATCTTCTACTAAATATAAACTCTGGACCGACTTTTATCGATGCTGGCCTTCCCTCGGATCATTATCCTGTCTTCTGTGATATTGCCGTGGCTCCTCCTTCGATTAACAAACAGGAAAGTTATCGCTTTGACTTTTCCAAATTTGATTTCAACCTTCTAAATGAACGATTAAAATTACTTCCTCTGAGTTCTGGTGTAAACACTGCAAATTCAAATGAGCTTGATTCCCTGTGGGAAAACTGGCAAGACTTTGTTTTCTCGACCTTGTCAGATTGCGCTCCCAAACGTAAGCGAAGAAATCCAAAGTATCCCCCATGGATTACAGGTGAATTAGCTAAAGCAATCCGTAAAAAGAAAACTCTGTGGAAACAGACAAAGAAATCTGATGATATGGCGATAAAAGAAAAATTCCGCAAAGAAAGACAAAGGATTAAAAATTGGATCCGCCTCGAAAGAACTCTATTCTTCAACGATTTAGCAAACAATGCCTTTTCAAATCCTAAAAAGTTTTGGTCTTTTTTCTCGTTTAAAACTCGTGCCAAACGATTAACTGATGAAATGATATACCAAGAAAATAGTATCACCGACGACGCACAAAAGGCTGAATCTTTTCAACATTTCTTCAATTCAATTTATACAGATCACTCGTCTTGTGAAATATCAAATGCTATAACTTTAAACCCTCTGATCAACGGCCGTTTAAGTACTATTGAGGTGACCACTGAAGAAGTTTTTAAGTTATTATCTACACATGATTCATCTAAAGCTCCTGGTCCTGACAACCTGCCTACAATCGTTCTCAAAAAATGTGCAAGTACTTTAGCTCCGTCCATAACTGCTTTTATAAACTCTTCCTTCTCAAATGGTTATTGTTTTTCGTCGTGGAAAACCGCCAATGTCTGTCCTGTACACAAAAAAGAAAAGAAAACAGAAGTGGAAAATTATCGACCAATTTCGTTAATGCCAGTTCTGGCAAAAGTCCAAGAGAGATGTGTCCTAAATCATCTTTTGCCGCATATCTCACCCTGCTTATATGACATGCAGCATGGCTTTCTTAAAGGTCTCTCATGTACAACCCAGCTGTTGCAAGTCCTCCACGAACTTGGTCAGACTCTCGACAGTGGCCTGGAAACTGATGTCATCTATTTAGATTTTTCTAAAGCTTTTGATTCTGTATGTCACGCGAAACTTTTGTCAAAGCTTCGCTCGTTTGGAATTGATGGTTCTCTGCTGGACTGGTTTACGAGTTATCTCACTGAGCGACAACAACGTGTTGTCGTAAATGGCAGTTTTTCAACCTGGAGTATAGTTAGATCTGGAGTTCCTCAGGGCTCAATTTTAGGCCCAATCCTGTTCTTAATGTTTTTGAATGACATGCCAAATGTGTTGAAATTCTCATCTCTAGCTATGTATGCTGATGACTCAAAGTGTTACAAAACTATAAAATATGAATCCGATATTTGTGAACTACAGGGTGATTTGAATCTGCTATGCGACTGGTCATACTTAAACGAACTTTACTTCCAGCCAATAAAATGCCACAACTTGAGAATAAGTCGAAAGAAAACTAGCATTGAACGTGTGTACAAACTAAACAATACTGAATTGAAGCTTGTCACGAAAGAAAAAGACCTTGGTGTTACGGTAACTAAAGACCTAACATGGAACGACCACATAACACAAACTGTTTCTAAAGCGAACAAACTTTTAGGATTTATTAAGAGACATTGTCATACAATTCAAAATGAAAAAACTTTAACTTTATTATACATTTCTTTAATAAGATCGCATTTTAGTTTTGCTTCACAAGTCTGGGCCCCCCAATCTGTAATTAAGAACATACTTTTAATTGAAAGGACGCAAAGACGTGCTACCAAATTCATTTGTAAAAACAAGAACATGTACTATCAACACCGTTTAATTCATCTTAATTTATTGCCCATTAATTATTGGCTTGAATATTTAGACCTACTTTTCTTTTTTAAATGTAAACTAGGGATCGTTAGACTTGATATAGAAAATTATGTCAAATTTTGCAATAGCAAATCACGTCGTGGTGCATCGGGACTATACTTAGCAACACCTTACTTTAGAACTTCCCTTTACAGGGATTCATTTTTTGTAAGACTCTCTAATATTTGGAATCCTGTTCCCGATCACATTAAAGCTGAAACCACGTTGTCTTCTTTTAAAACTAAGTTAAAATCTTTTTATTTTCATAGGTTAAGACAGATTTTTGACGGGGACAATTTTCGTACGTTTAAGTTAATATGCCCTAAATGTCGTAAAGTTAATGTTTTCACAGTTTGCTCTTGTTAATCTCTTTATTTGTTATTAGCTGTACAATATGCATATGTAATTTTTTTTGTTTAGTTTCTCTTAGTGGGTTGGGTTAGGTTTCAATTTTATTTAGGGGTTGGAATTAAGGGTGTAAATACCTCGGAGGGGACTTAGAGTCCTATTGTGTTTATACCCACCTTCGGGTGAATCACTAAATAAAAAAAATAAAATAAAAAGAGTGGGGGGGTTTACTACTAGAGTGATCTACTATTGAAGAAATCAAAAGTTCCACTTTAATGCAAATTTATGCAAATTTTGTTTCAAGAAATGCATTTTGTGCGTTTTTTTACTACTTTTTTCGTGCATTTGCATAATCACAGCTGTTTTTGTAAACATTAGTTCCACAAGAGTGATCTACTAATGAAGAAATCAAAAGTTCCACTTTTTTTTCTTAGTTATATTTCCATTTTTCTACTCTCTTGTAAGTTGATGCAGCATGAGGTAAGTTTTAATTTATTTTCATTCATGATTGATGGGGATTGATTTAATATCATATAGAGCAGCTATCGGGTTGTTCAATTGCTTTGGTATATTTTTGTTTTCGAATGTTCTACATTTTTGCACTTTGAACAAATTTCTATTGTTTATCATAATTTTTCTAGTTTTGCTTATTCTTAGTGGAGATGTTGAACTAAATCCTGGTCCCAAGGATAATTTTTTGTCACTAGGTCATATTAATGCTAGAAGTCTTAATATTGAAGATAAATTTGATGAAATTTCATTATTTATTACATCAAAAGAAATTGATTTATTTGGTATCTCCGAAACGTGGCTCAACAACAATTCTCTGACCGACAACACTTGCATTCCTGGTTACCACCCTTTGTTTAGGAAAGATCGACAAAATTCCCGAGGTGGGGGCGTGGCTTTATTTGCATCCGAGTTTTTGAATGTAAAGAGGCGTAGCGATTTAGAAAATGACGATCTTGAATTACTCTGGGTTGAAATTGAAATCTATAATTTTACTGTTTTTCTTGCGGTTTGTTATAGACCACCGAATGATACCCTTGAGAGTACCACCCACTTTTTGAATGCCATGCAATTCAGTTTAGATTCAATTGAGCGTAACCCTAATTCACTTATTGTTTTATTGGGTGATTTTAATGCCCATTTTGATGCAAGTGATTTGACTTCCTCTACGCACTTCGGTGCGCGCCTATATTATTTGTTTGAATGCAACAATTTATTTCAGCTTATTCAAGAGCCAACTCGCATAACTAAAGATAAATCATCTATTTTGGATCTTATAATTACTGACGCACCCAGTTATTTTATTTCCACGGGAACTCATAGTCCACCAAGTAACTGTGATCATAACTTTATTTTTGCAAAAATGAACTTTTCTCGTCCAAAACCTCAGGCTTTTAAACGTTTTATTTGGGACTTCAAGTCTGTTCTTCCTAATGATCTTAATGACGATCTTATTCGAACTAATTGGCATGAACTTACATCTAAAAACTGTGATATTAATGTATTTTATAAAGAATGGTTTTCAATCTTTAAACAATGCATTGAAAAGCATATTCCTTATAAGGAAGTGGTAATTAGACCCAGAGATAAAGAATGGATGAATTGCAAAGTCCGCTCAGCCATCCGAAAACGCAATCGGCTTCTCAAAAAATTTGATAGAATTAAATCAATTGGCAATTGGAATAACTATAAACAACAAAGAAATCTTACTACATCACTAATCCGTGATGCTAAGGCTAATTACTATTTAAAGCTCAACAATGATCTTTCGAATCCTTCATTATGTAAAAAGAAGTGGTGGTCGACCGTTAAATCTTTATATAATAACAAAATTCATATGTCTATTCCTTCACTAAAAGAAAATTTATGCATCATTACAGATGCCAAACAAAAAGCTGATATTTTTAACGCTTATTTTGTAAGTCAAGCCACAGTTGCTGATATAGAACGGACAATAATACCAATTGCAGATGGTGCTGTAGGAAAAATTCTATCCACTATTCAAACATCGACAAACGAAATAGAAATAATTATATCAAATTTAGATCCGTCTAAAGCTTGTGGCCATGATAAAATCGGTAACAAAATTATTAAGATGTGTATTCCTGGTTTATTAGCTCCATTAACAATGTTATGCAATCGAAGTTTGCTTAGCGGAGAGTTTCCTTCTGACTGGAAAAAAGCAAATGTTATTCCTCTATTTAAAAAAGATGATCGACAAAACAAGACCAATTACCGCCCGGTTTCCCTTCTTCCATCTCTGTCAAAAATCCTGGAAAAAGTCGTTTTTACCAGCTTATATAAATTTTTGCTCAATATCAATTTTTTAAACCCACTGCAATCTGGTTTTCGTCCTGGTGACTCGACTGTAAACCAGCTTATTTACCTTGTTCATTTAATTTATGAAGCTCTTGAGCTAGGGAAAGAGGTTAGAATGGTTTTTTTGGATATCAGCAAGGCTTTTGATCGTGTTTGGCATAAGGGCTTGCTGTATAAACTTGAAAAAATTGGCATACGGGATCCACTACTTAAATGGTTTCGAAGTTATCTGTCTGATAGACAGCAGCGGGTGGTGATAGAAAGTCAAGAATCAGAATGGCTAGAAATTAGGGCCGGTGTCCCACAGGGTTCAGTATTGGGACCGCTACTTTTTCTGATCTACATCAATGATATAACTAATACTATTGATAATCAATGTCTTTTATATGCTGATGATACTTCACTTTTAACAGTAGTTGAAGATCCTTTCCAGTCAGCATCTAGTTTGAATAGTGATTTACGTAAGATTCATACTTGGTCTGTTGATTGGCAAGTAACTATGAACTCGAGCAAAACCAACTCCATGATTTTGTCGGCAAAGCGGAGTAGACTTCCGCATCCACCCTTATTTTTGAATGGTAATGTGATTAATGAGGTTTCGAGTCATACACATTTGGGTTTAACATTATCCTCAAACATGTCGTGGCAAAATCATGTTCTGTATATTTATCACAAAGCTAGTAAACGTCTCCATATGTTAAAAGGACTGAAATACAAAGTTAGTAGAGACACGCTTGCTATTCTTTACAAATCAATGATAAGGTCTGTTGTTGAGTATGCGGATTGTGTTTGGGATGGTTGCAGCGATGAATTATCTCAACTTTTAGAATCCATTCAATATGAGTCAGCTATTGTTGTATCAGGGGCATTAAAGGGAACCAGTAAGCAGAAGGTCCTTGCTGAGCTCGGGTGGGAAAACTTAAAAACTAGACGACTCATACATAAATTACTTTTGTTCTATAAGATTGTAAATGGTCATACTCCTTCCTTTTTACGTGATATTTTACCTTCAAAAGTAAAAGAAAAATCTAGATTTTCTTTACGAAAGGGTGACAATTTCTCACCCTTTATTGTCCGTTCGGAACGTTTCAAATATTCTTTTTTTCCATCCTCGGTTTCCTTGTGGAATAAGCTTGACACAGACGTTCGCAATTTAGATTCATTTAATCTATTTAAAAAAACACTTAAATACTTTTTTCATCCATATGAATATAATAAGATCTTAAGCATTTCACTAACTCGTTATGCCTCAATATTACATACTCGGTTGCGTCTTGGTGCATGTGCACTAAATTCATATCTTTTTCAAATAAATCGTTGTACGAGTCGAGATTGCCTTTGTCAACAGGGTGTTGTTGAGACCGTTGAACATTTTCTCTTAATTTGCCCCCGTTATGCTGCTCAACGTCAATCATTGTTAGCCTCAGCTGCACAACTCATTCCGGTTTGGCCAACTCTGTCTTCTAAAGTTAAATTTAATATTCTCTTAGTAGGCTCAAAAAATTTAACATTTGAACAAAATAAGACATTATTTTTTGCGGTACAAAATTACATAATTTCTACAAAACGTTTTTCAATCAACTAATTTCATCAACCTACTAGTCTCTTGTATTAATATTTCATATTTTTCTACTACTACATAATATTTCTGTATCTTTTTTCTATTATTCTACTTATTTATTCACATGTATAGATATGTATGTATCCTGTAAAAATGTTTTTGTCCTTATTTACACGTCTTACTTACTTTTGTAAAATATGTTTTGTATGTGAGCCCCCTAGATGAGCTCTGCTCTTGGGGCAAACATATTGCAAATAAATATGTTTAAATAAAAAAAAAAAAAAAAAAAAAAGTTCCACTTTAATGCAAATTTATGCAAATTTATTTTCAAAAAATGGATTTTTTGCGTTTTTTTGCTACTTTTTTCGTGGATTTGCATAATCACGGCTGTTTTTGTAAAAATTAGTTCCACAAGAGTGATCTACTAATGAAGAAATCAAAAGTTGCACTTTAATGCAAATTTATGCAAATGTTTTTTTCAAAAAATGCATTTTTTGCGTTTTTTTGCTACTTTTTTCGCAGATTTGCATAATCACGGCTGTTTTTGTAAAAATTAGTTCCACAGGAGTGATCTACTAATGAAGAAATCAAAAGTTCCACTTTAATGCAAATTTATGCAAATTTTTTTTTCAAAAATTAATTTTCTGCGTTTTTTTGCTACTTTTTTCGCGGATTTGCATAATCACGGCTGTTTTTGTAAAAATTAGTTGCACAAGAGTGATCTACTAATGAAGAAATCAGAAGTTTCACTTTAATCCAAATTAATGCAAATTTTTTTTTCAAAAAATGCATTTTTTGCGTTTTTTTGCTACTTTTTTCGCGGATTTGCATAATCACGGCTGTTTTTGTAAAAATTAGTTCCACAAGAGTGATCTACTAATGAAGAAATCAAAAGTTCCACTTTAATGCAAATTTATGCAAATTTTTTTTTCAAAAAATGCATTTTTTGCGTTTTTTTGCTACTTTTTTCGCAGATTTGCATAATCACGCCTGTTTTTGTAAAAATTAGTTCCACAAGAGTGATATACTAATGAAGAAATCAAAAGTTCCACTTTAATGCAAATTAATGCAAATTTTTTTTTCAAAAAATGCATTTTATGCGTTTTTTTGCTACTTTTTTCGCGCATTTGCATAATCACAACTGTTTTTGTAAAAATTAGTTCCACAAGAGTGATCTAGTAATGAAGAAATCAAAGGTTCCACTCTAATGCAAATTTATGCAATTTTTTTCTTCAAAAAATGCATTTTTTGCGTTTTTTTGCTACTTTTTTCGTGCATTTGCATAATCACAGCTGTTTTTGTAAAAATTAGTTCCACAAGAGTGATCTACTATTGAAGAAATCAAAAGTTCCACTTAAATGCAAATTTATGCAAATTTTGTTTCAAGAAATGCATTTTTTGCGTTTTTTTACTACTTTTTTCGTGCATTTGCATAATCACAGCTGTTTTTGTAAAAATTAGTTCCACAAGAGTGATCTACTATTGTAGAAATCAAAAGTTCCACTTTAATGCAAATTTATGCAATTTTTTTTTTTCAAAAAATGCATTTTTTGCGTATTATTGCTACTTTTTTCGTGCATTTACATAATCACATCTGTTTTTGTAAAAATTAGTTCCACAAGAGTGATCTACTAATGAAGAAATCAAAAGTTCCACTTTAATGCAAATTTATGCAATTTTTTTTTCTTCAAAAAATGCATTTTTTTGCGTTTTTTTGCTACTTTTTTCGCGGAATTGCATAATCAAGGCTGTTTTTGTAAAAATTAGTTCCACAAGAGTGATCTACTAATGAAGAAATCAAAAGTTCTATTTTAATGCAAATTTATGCAAATTTTTTTTTTCAAAAAATGAATTTTTTGCGTTTTTTTGCTAATTTTTTCGCGGATTTGCATAATCACGCCTGTTTTTGTAAAAATTAGTTCCACAAGAGTGATCTACTAATGAAGAAATCAAAAGTTCCACTTTAATGCAAATTTATGCAAATTTTTTTGCAAAAAATTCATTTTTTGCGTATTATTGCTACTTTTTTCGTGCATTTACATAATCACATCTGTTTTTGTAAAAATTAGTTCCACAAGAGTGATCTACTAATGAAGAAATCAAAAGTTCTATTTCAATGCAAATTTATGCAAATTTTTTTTTTCAAAAAATGAATTTTTTGCGTTTTTTTGCTAATTTTTTCGCAGATTTGCATAATCACGGCTGTTTTTGTAAAAATTAGTTCCACAAGAGTGATCTACTAATGAAGAAATCAAAATTTGCACTTTAATGCAAATTTATGCATTTTTTTTTTCAAAAAATGCATTTGTTGCGTTTTTTTGCTAATTTTTTCGCAGATTTGCATAATCACGGCTGTTTTTGTAAAAATTGGTTCCACAAGAGTGATCTACTAATGAAGAAATCAAAAGTTCCACTTTAATGCAAATTTATGCAATTTTTTTTTTTTTTTTTCAAAAAATGCATTTTTTTGCTTTTTTTTGCTACTTTTTTCGCGGATTTGCATAATCACGGATGTTTTTGTAAAAATTGGTTCCACAAGAGTGATCTACTAATGAAGAAATCAAAAGTTCCACTTTAATGCAAATTTATGCAATTTTTTTTTTTCAAAAAAGGCATTTTTTTGCTACTTTTTTCGCGGATTTGCATAATCAGTGCTGTTTTTGTAAAAATTAGTTCCACAAGAGTGATCTACTAATGAAGAAATCAAAAGTTCCACTTTAATGCAAATTAATGCAAATTTTTTTTCAAAAAATGCATTTTTTGCGTTTTTTTGCTACTTTTTTCGCGGATTTGCATAATCACGCCTGTTTTTGTAAAAATTAGTTCCACAAGAGTGATCTACTAATGAAGAAATCAAAAGTTCCACTTTAATGCAAATTTATGCAAATTTTTTTGCAAAAAATTCATTTTTTGCGTATTATTGCTACTTTTTTCGTGCATTTACATAATCACATCTGTTTTTGTAAAAATTAGTTCCACAAGAGTGATCTACTAATAAAGAAATCAAAAGTTTCACTTTAATGCAAATTTATGCAAATTTTTTTTTACAAAAAATGCATTTTTTTGCGGTTTTTTTGCTACTTTTTTCGCGGATTTGCATAATCACGCCTGTGTTGGTAAAAATTAGTTCCACAAGAGTGATCTACTAATGAAGAAATCAAAAGTTACACTTTAATGCAATTTTATGAAAATTCTTTTTCCAAAAAATGCATTTTTTTGCGTTTTTTTGCTACTTTTTTCGCGGATTTGCATAATCACGGCTGTTTTTGTAAAAATTAGTTCCACAAGAGTGATCTGCTAATGAAGAAATCAAAAGTTAATTTTAATGCAAATTTATGCAAATGTTTTTTTCAAAAAATGCATTTTTTGCATTTTTTTGCAAATTTTTAGCGGATTTGCATAATCACGCCTGTTTTTGTAAAAATTAGTTCCACAAGAGTGATCTACTAATGAAGAAATCAAAAGTTCCACTTTAATGCAAATTTATGCAATTTTTTTTTTCAAAAAATGCATTTTTTGCGTTTTTTTGGTACTTTTTTCGCGGATTTGAATAATCACGGCTGTTTTTGTAAAAAATAGTTCCACAAGAGTGATCTACTAATGAAGAAATCAAACGTTCCACTTTAATGCAAATTTATGCAAATGTTTTTTTCAAAAAATGCATTTTTTGCGTTTTTTTTTGCTACTTTTTTCGCGGATTTGCATAATCACGCCTGTTTTTGTAAAAATTAGTTCCACAAGAGTGATCTACTAATGAAGAAATCAAAACTTCCACTTTAATGCAAATTTATGCAATTTTTTTTTTCAAAAAATGCATTTTTTTGCGTTTTTTTGCTAATTTTTTCGCGGAATTGCATAATCAAGGCTGTTTTTGTAAAAATTAGTTCCACAAGAGTGATCTACTAATGAAGAAATCAAAAGTTCTATTTTAATGCAAATTTATGCAAATTTTTTTTTTCAAAAAATGAATTTTTTGCGTTTTTTTGCTAATTTTTTCGCAGATTTGCATAATCACGGCTGTTTTTGTAAAAATTGGTTCCACAAGAGTGATCTACTAATGAAGAAATCAAAAGCTCCACTTTAATGCAAATTAATGCAAATTTTTTTTTCAAAAAATGAATTTTCTGCGTTTTTTTGCTACTTTTTTCGCGGATTTGCATAATCACGGCTGTTTTTGTAAAAATTAGTTCCACAAGAGTGATCTACTAATGAAGAAATCAAAAATTCCACTTTAATGCAAATTTATGCAAATTTTATTTTCAAAAAATGCATTTTTTGCGTTTTTTTGCTACTTTTTTCGCGGATTTGTATAATCACGCCTGTTTTTGTAAAAATTAGTTCCACAAGAGTGATCTACTAATAAAGAAATCAAAAGTTTCACTTTAATGCAAATTTATGCAAATTTTTTTTTACAAAAAATGCATTTTTTTGCGGTTTTTTTGCTACTTTTTTCGCGGATTTGCATAATCACGCCTGTGTTGGTAAAAATTAGTTCCACAAGAGTGATCCACTAATGAAGAAATCAAAAGTTACACTTTAATGCAATTTTATGAAAATTCTTTTTCCAAAAAATGCATTTTTTTGCGTTTTTTTGCTACTTTTTTCGCGGATTTGCATAATCACGGCTGTTTTTGTAAAAATTAGTTGCACAAGAGTGATCTACTAATGAAGAAATCAAAAGTTCCACTTTAATGCAAATTTATGCAAATTTTTTTTTTCCAAAAAATGCATTTTTTTGCGTTTTTTTGCTACTTTTTTCGCGGATTTGCATAATCACGGCTGTTTTTGTAAAAATTAGGTCCACAAGAGTGATCTACTAATGAAGAAATCAAAAGTTACACTTTAATGCAATTTTATGAAAATTTTTTTTCCAAAAAATGCATTTTTTTGCGTTTTTTTTGCTACTTTTTTCGCGGATTTGCATAATCACGTCTGTTTTTGTAAACATTAGTTCCACAAGAGTGATCTACTAATGAAGAAATCAAAAGTTCCACTTTAATGCAAATTTATGCAAATGTTTTTTTCAAAAAATGCATTTTTTGCGTTTTTTTGCAAATTTTTAGCGGATTTGCATTATCACGCCTGTTTTTGTAAAAATTAGTTCCACAAGAGTGATCTACTAATGAAGAAATCAAAAGTTCCACTTGAATGCAAATTTATGCAATTTTTTTTTTCAAAAAATGCATTTTTTGCGTTTTTTTGCTACTCTTTTCGCGGATTTGCATAATCACGGCTTTTTTTTGTAAAAAATAGTTCCACAAGAGTGATCTACTAATGAAGAAATCAAAAGTTCCACTTTAATGCAATTTTATGCAAATTTTTTTTCCAAAAAATGCATTTTTTTGCGTTTTTTTTTGCTACTTTTTTCGCGGATTTGCATAATCACGCCTGTTTTTGTAAAAATTAGTTCCACAAGAGTGATCTACTAATGAAGAAATCAAAAGTTCCACTTTAATGCAAATTTTTTTTTCAAAAAATGCATTTTTTGCGTTTTTTTGCTCCTTTTTTCGCGGATTTGCATAATCACGGCTGTTTTTGTAAAAATTAGTTCCACAAGAGTGATATACTAATGAAGAAATCAAAAGTTCCACTTTAATGCAAATTTTTTTTTCAAAAAATGCATTTTTTGCGTTTTTTTGCTACTTTTTTCGCGGATTTGCATAATCACGGTTTTTTTTTGTAAAAATTAGTTCCACAAGAGTGATATACTAATGAAGAAATCAAAAGTTCCACTTTAATGCAAATTTTTTTTTCAAAAAATGCATTTTTTGCGTTTTTTTTGCTCCTTTTTTGGCGGATTTGCATAATCACGCCTGTTTTTGTAAAATTAGTTCCACAAGAGTGATCTACTAATGAAGAAATCAAAAGTTCCGCTTTAATGCAAATTTATGCAAATTTTTTTTTCCAAAAAATGCATTTTTTTGCGTTTTTTTGCTACTTTTTTCGCGGATTTGCATAATCACGGCTGTTTTTGTAAAAAATAGTTCCACAAGAGTGATCTACTAATGAAGAAATCAAAAGTTCCACTTTAATGCAAATTTATGCAAATGTTTTTTTCAAAAAATGCATTTTTTGCGTTTTTTTGCAAATTTTTAGCGGATTTGCATAATCACGCCTGTTTTTGTAAAAATTAGTTCCACATGAGTGATCTACTAATAAACAAATCAAAAGTTCCACTTTAATGCAAATTTATGCAAATTTTTTTCTCCAAAAAATGCATTTTTTTGCGTTTTCTTTGCTCCTTTTCTCGCGCAGTTGCATAATCACGCCATTTTTTGTAAAAAATAGTTCCACAACAGTGATCTTCTAATGAAGAAATCAAAAGTTCCACTTTAATGCAAATTTATGCAAATTGTTTTTTCAAAAAATGAATTTTTCGCATTTTTTTGCGACTTTTTTCGCGGATTTGCATAATCAAGCCTGTTTTGTAAAAATTAGTTCCACAAGAGTGATGTACTAATGAAGAAATCAAAAGTTTCACTTTAATTCAAATTTATGCAAATTTATTTTCCAAAAATATGCATTTTTTTGCGGTTTTTTTGCTACTTTTTTCGCGGATTTGCATAATCACGCCTGTGTTTGTAAAAATTAGTTCCACAAGAGTGATCTACTAATGAAGAAATCAAAAGTTACACTTTAATGCAATTTTATGAAAATTCTTTTTCCAAAAAATGCATTTTTTTGCGTTTTTTTGCTACCTTTTTCGCGGATTTGCATAATCACGGCTGTTTTTGTAAAAATTAGTTCCACAACAGCGATCTACTAATGAAGAAATCAAAAGTTTCACTTTAATGCAAATTTATGCAAATTTTTTTTCAAAAAATGGATTTCTTTGCAGTTTTTTTTGCTACTATTTTCGCAGATTTGCATAATCACGCCTGTTTTTGTAAAAATTACTTCCACAAGAGTGATCTACTAATGAAGAAATCAAAAGTTCCACTTTAATGCAATATTATGCAAATTTTTTTTCCAAAATGTGCATTTTTTTGCGGTTTTTTTGGCTACTTTTTTCGCGGATTTGCATAATCACGCCTGTTTTTGTAAAAATTAGTTCCACAAGAGTGATCTACTAATGAAGAAATCAAAAGTTCCAATTTCATGCAAAGTTATGCAAATGTTTTTTTCAAAAAATGCATTTTTTGCGTTTTTTTTGCTACTTTTTCGCGGATTTGCATAATCACACCTGTTTTTGTAAAAATTAGTTCCACAAGAGTGATCTACTAATGAAGAAATCAAAAGTTCCACTTTAATGCAAATTTATGCACATTTTTTTTCTCCAAAAAATGCATTTTTTTGCGTTTTTTTTTGCTCCTTTTCTCGCGGAGTTGCATAATCACGCCATTTTTTGTAAAAAATAGTTCCACAAGAGTGATCTACTAATGAAGAAATCAAAAGTTCCACTTTAATGCAAATTTATGCAAATTGTTTTTTCAAAAAATGAATTTTTTGCATTTTTTTGCGACTTTTTTCGCGGATTTGCATAATCACGCCTGTTTTTGTAAAAATTAGTTCCACAAGAGTGATCTACTAATGAAGAAATCAAAAGTTTCACTTTAATGCAAATTTATGCAATTTTTTTTTCCAAAAAATGCATTTTTTTGCAGTTTTTTTTCAAATTTTTAGCGGATTTGCATAATCACGCCTGTTTTTGTAAAAATTAGTTCCACAAGAGTGATCTACTAATGAAGAAATCAAAAGTTCCACTTGAATGCATATTTATGCAATTTTTTTTTTCAAAAAATGCATTTTTTGCGTTTTTTTGCTACTTTTTTCGCGGATTTGCATAATCACGGCTTTTTTTTGTAAAAAATAGTTCCACAAGAGTGATCTACTAATGAAGAAATCAAAAGTTCCACTTTAATGCAATTTTATGCAAATTTGTTTTCCAAAAAATGCATTTTTTTGCGTTTTTTTTTGCTACTTTTTTCGCGGATTTGCATAATCACGCCTGTTTTTGTAAAAATTAGTTCCACAAGAGTGATCTACTAATGAAGAAATCAAAAGTTCCACTTTAATGCAAATTTTTTTTTCAAAAAATGCATTTTTTGCGTTTTTTTGCTACTTTTTTCGCGGATTTGCATAATCACGGCTGTTTTTGTAAAAATTAGTTCCACAAGAGTGATATACTAATGAAGAAATCAAAAGTTCCACTTTAATGCAAATTTTTTTTTCAAAAAATGCATTTTTTGCGTTTTTTTGCTCCTTTTTTGGCGGATTTGCATAATCACGCCTGTTTTTGTAAAATTAGTTCCACAAGAGTGATCTACTAATGAACAAATCAAAAGTTCCACTTTAATTTAAATTTATGCAAATTTTTTTTCTCCAAAAAATGCATTTTTTTGCGTTTTTTTTGCTCCTTTTTTCGCGGATTTGCATAATCACGCCATTTTTTGTAAAAATTAGGTCCACGAGAGTGATCTACTAATGAAGAAATCAAAATTTCCGCTTTAATGCAAATTTATGCAAATTTTTTTTTTCCAAAAAATGCATTTTTTTGCGTTTTTTTGCTACTTTTTTCGCGGATTTGCATAATCACGGCTGTTTTTGTAAAAAATAGTTCCACAAGAGTGATCTACTAATGAAGAAATCAAAAGTTCCACTTTAATGCAATTTTATGCAAATTTTTTTTCAAAATGTGCATTTTTTTGCGTTTTTTTGCTACTTTTTTCGCGGATTTGCATAATCACGCCTGTTTTTGTAAAAATTAGTTCCACAAGAGTGATCTACTAATGAAGAAATCAAAAGTTCCACTTTAATGCAAATTTATGCAAAAGTTTTTTTCAAAAAATGCATTTTTTGCGTTTTTTTGCAAAATTTTAGCGGATTTGCATAATCACGCCTGTTTTTGTAAATATTAGTTCCACAAGAGTGATCTACTAATGAACAAATCAAAAGTTCCACTTTAATGCAAATTTAAGCAAATTTTTTTTCTCCAAAAAATGCATTTTTTTGCGTTTTCTTTGCTCCTTTTCTCGCACAGTTGCATGATCACGCCATTTTTTGTAAAAAATAGTTCTACAACAGTGATCTTCTAATGAAGAAATCAAAAGTTCCACTTTAATGCAAATTTATGCAAATTGTTTTTTCAAAAAATGAATTTTTCGCATTTTTTTGCGACTTTTTTCGCGGATTTGCATAATCAAGCCTGTTTTTGTAAAAATTAGTTCCACAAGAGTGATGTACTAATGAAGAAATCAAAAGTTTCACTTTGATTCAAATTTATGCAAATTTATTTTCCAAAAAATGCATTTTTTTGCGGTTTTTTTGGCTACTTTTTTCGCGGATTTGCATAATCACGCCTGTGTTTGTAAAAATTAGTTCCACAAGAGTGATCTACTAATGAAGAAATCAAAAGTTACACTTTAATGCAATTTTATGAAAATTCTTTTTCCAAAAAATGCATTTTTTTGCGTTTTTTTTGCTACCTTTTTCGCGGATTTGCATAATCACGGCTGTTTTTGTAAAAATTAGTTCCACAAGAGCGATCTACTAATGAAGAAATCAAAAGTTTCACTTTAATGCAAATTTATGCAAATTTTTTTCCAAAAAATGGATTTCTTTGCAGTTTTTTTTTGCTACTATTTTCGCGGATTTGCATAATCACGCCTGTTTTTGTAAAAATTAGTTCCACAAGAGTGATCTACTAATGAAGAAATCAAAAGTTCCAATTTCATGCAAATTTATGCAAATGTTTTTTTCAAAAAATGCATTTTTTGCGTTTTTTTGCTACTTTTTCGCGGATTTGCATAATCACACCTGTTTTTGTAAAAATTAGTTCCACAAGAGTGATCTACTAATGAAGAAATCAAAAGTTCCACTTTAATGCAAATTTTTTTTCTCCAAAAAATGCATTTTTTTGCGGTTTTTTTGCTCCTTTTCTCGCGGAGTTTCATAATCACGGCTGTTTTTGTAAAAATTAGTTCCACAAGAGCGATCTACTAATGAAGAAATCAAAAGTTTCACTTTAATGCAAATTTATGCAAATTTTTTTCCAAAAAATTGATTTCTTTGCAGTTTTTTTTTGCTACTATTTTCGCGGATTTGCATAATCACGCCTGTTTTTGTAAAAATTAGTTCCACAAGAGTGATCTACTAATGAAGAAATCAAAAGTTACACTTTAATGCAATTTTATGCAAATTTTTTTTCCAAAATGTGCATTTTTTTGCGGTTTTTTTTGCTACCTTTTTCGCAGATTTGCATAATCACGCCTGTTTTTGTAAAAATTAGTTCCACAAGAGTGATCTACTAATGAAGAAATCAAAAGTTTCAATTTCATGCAAATTTATGCAAATGTTTTTTTCAAAAAATGCATTTTTTGCGTTTTTTTGCTACTTTTTCGCGGATTTGCATAATCACGCCTGTTTTTGTAAAAATTAGTTCCACAAGAGTGATCTACTAATGAAGAAATCAAAAGTTCCACTTTAATGCAAATTTATGCAAATTGTTTTTTCAAAAAATGAATTTTTTGCATTTTTTTGCGACTTTTTTTGCAGATTTGCATAATCACGCCTGTTTTTGTAAAAATTAGTTCCACAAGAGTGATCTACTAATGAAGAAATCAAAAGTTTCACTTGAATGCAAATTTATGCAATTTTTTTTCCAAAAAATGCATTTTTTTGCAGTTTTTTTGCTACTTTTTTCGCGGATTTGCATAATCACGCCTGTGTTTGTAAAAATTAGTTCCACAAGAGTGATCTACTAATGAAGAAATCAAAAGTTACACTTTAATGCAATTTTATGAAAATTCTTTTTCCAAAAAATGCATTTTTTTGCGTTTTTTTGCTACTTTTTTCGCGGATTTGCATAATCACGCGTGTTTTTGTAAAACTTAGTTCCATAAGAGTGATCTACTAATGAAGAAATCAAAAGTTCCAATTTCATGCAAATTTATGCAAATGTTTTTTTCAAAAAATGCATTTTTTGCGTTTTTTTGCTACTTTTTCGCGGATTTGCATAATCACACCTGTTTTTGTAAAAATTAGTTCCACAAGAGTGATCTACTAATGAAGAAATCAAAAGTTCCACTTTAATGCAAATTTATGCAAATTTTTTTTCTCCAAAAAATGCATTTTTTTGCGGTTTTTTTGCTCCTTTTCTCGCGGAGTTGCATAATCACGGCTGTTTTTGTAAAAATTAGTTCCACAAGAGCTATCTACTAATGAAGAAATCAAAAGTTTCACTTTAATGCAAATTTATGCAAATTTTTTTCCAAAAAATTGATTTCTTTGCAGTTTTTTTTGCTACTATTTTCGCGGATTTGCATAATCACGCCTGTTTTTGTAAAAATTAGTTCCACAAGAGTGATCTACTAATGAAGAAATCAAAAGTTCCACTTTAATGCAATTTTATGCAATTTTTTTTTCCAAAATGTGCATTTTTTTGCGGTTTTTTTTGCTACCTTTTTCGCAGATTTGCATAATCACGCCTGTTTTTGTAAAAATTAGTTCCACAAGAGTGATCTACTAATGAAGAAATCAAAAGTTCCAATTTCATGCAAATTTATGCAAATGTTTTTTTCAAAAAATGCATTTTTTGCGTTTTTTTGCTACTTTTTCGCGGATTTGCATAATCACGCCTGTTTTTGTAAAAATTAGTTCCACAAGAGTGATCTACTAATGAAGAAATCAAAAGTTCCACTTTAATGCAAATTTATGCAAATTGTTTTTTCAAAAAATGAATTTTTTGCATTTTTTTGCGACTTTTTTTGCAGATTTGCATAATCACGCCTGTTTTTGTAAAAATTAGTTCCACAAGAGTGATCTACTAATGAAGAAATCAAAAGTTTCACTTGAATGCAAATTTATGCAATTTTTTTTTCCAAAAAATGCATTTTTTTGCAGTTTTTTTGCTACTTTTTTCGCGGATTTGCATAATCACGCCTGTGTTTGTAAAAATTAGTTCCACAAGAGTGATCTACTAATGAAGAAATCAAAAGTTACACTTTAATGCAATTTTATGAAAATTCTTTTTCCAAAAAATGCATTTTTTTGCGTTTTTTTGCTACTTTTTTCGCGGATTTGCATAATCACGCGTGTTTTTGTAAAACTTAGTTCCATAAGAGTGATCTACTAATGAAGAAATCAAAAGTTCCACTTTAATGCAATTTTATGCAAATTTTTTTTCCAAAAAGTGCATTTTTTTGCGGTTTTTTTTGCTACTTTTTTCGCGGATTTGCATAATCACGCCTGTTTTTGTAAAACTTAGTTCCATAAGAGTGATCTACTAATGAAGAAATCAAAAGTTCCACTTTAATGCAATTTTATGCAAATTTTTTTCCCAAAAAGTGCATTTTTTTTGCGTTTTTTTTTGCTACTTTTTTCGCGGATTTGCATAATCACGCCTGTTTTTGTAAAAATTAGTTCCACAAGAGTGATCTACTAATGAAGAAATCAAAAGTTCCACTTTAATGCAAATTTATGCAAATTTTTTTTTCCAAAAAATGCATTTTTTTGCGTTTTTTTGCTACTTTTTTCGCGGATTTGCATAATCACGGCTGTTTTTGTAAAAAATAGTTCCACAAGAGTGATCTACTAATGAAGAAATCAAAAGTTCCACTTTAATGCAATTTTATGCAAATTTTTTTTCCAAAAAATGCATTTTTTTGCGTTTTTTTTTGCTACTTTTTTCGCGGATTTGCATAATCACGCCTGTTTTTGTAAAAATTAGTTCCACAAGAGTGATCTACTAATGAAGAAATCAAAAGTTACACTTTAATGCAATTTTATGAAAATTCTTTTTCCAAAAAATGCATTTTTTGCGTTTTTTTGCTACTTTTTTCGCGGATTTGCATAATCACGGCTGTTTTTGTAAAAATTAGTTCCACAAGAGCGATCTACTAATGAAGAAATCAAAAATTTCACTTTAATGCAAATTTATGCAAATTTTTTTCCAAAAAATGGATTTCTTTGCAGTTTTTTTTGCTACTTTTTTCGCGGATTTGCATAATCACGCCTGTGTTTGTAAAAATTAGTTCCACAAGAGTGATCTACTAATGAAGAAATCAAAAGTTTCACTTTAATGCAAATTTATGCAAATTTTTTTTCCAAAAAATGCATTTTTTTGGCGTTTTTTTTTGCTACTTTTTTCGCGGATTTGCATAATCACGCCTGTTTTTGTAAAAATTAGTTCCACAAGAGTGATGTACTAATGAAGAAATCAAAAGTTCCACTTTAATGCAATTTTATGCAAATCTTTTTTCCAAAAAGTGCATTTTTTTGCGTTTTTTTTTGCTACTTTTTTCGCGGATTTGCATAATCACGCCTGTTTTTGTAAAAAGTAGTTCCACAAGAGTGATCTACTAATGAAGAAATCAAAAGTTCTACTTTAATGCAAATTTATGCAAATTGTTTTTTCAAAAAATGAATTTTTTGCATTTTTTTGCGACTTTTTTCGCGGAATTGCATAATCACGCCTGCTTTTGTAAAAATTAGTTCCACAAGAGTGATCTACTAATGAAGAAATCAAAAGTTTCACTTTAATGCAAATTTATGCAATTTTTTTTTCCAAAAAATGCATTTTTTTGCAGTTTTTTTGCTACTTTTTTCGCGCATTTGCATAATCACGCCTGTGTTTGTAAAAATTAGTTCCACAAGAGTGATCTACTAATGAAGAAATCAAAAGTTTCACTTTAATGCAAATTTATGCAAATTTTTTTTCCAAAAAATGCATTTTTTTGCAGTTTTGTTTGCTACTTTTTTCGCGGATTTGCATAATCACGCCTGTTTTTGTAAAAATTAGTTCCACAAGAGTGATCTACTAATGAAGAAATCAAAACTTCCACTTTAATGCAAATTTATGCAGATGTTTTTTTCAAAAAATGCATTTTTTGCGTTTTTTTGCAAATTTTTAGCGGATTTGCATAATCACGCCTGTTTTTGTAAAAATTAGTTCCACAAGAGTGATCTACTAATGAAGAAATCAAAAGTTCCACTTTAATGCAAATTTATGCAAATTTTTTTTCTCCAAAAAATGCATTTTTTTGCGTTTTCTTTGCTCCTTTTCTCGCGCAGTTGCATAATCACGCCATTTTTTGTAAAAAATAGTTCCACAAGAGTGATCTTCTAATGAAGAAATCAAAAGTTCCACTTTAATGCAAATTTATGCAAATTGTTTTTTTCAAAAAATGAATTTTTCGCATTTTTTTGCGACTTTTTTCGCGGATTTGCATAATCACGCCTGTGTTTGTAAAAATTAATTCCACAAGAGTGATCTACTAATGAAGAAATCAAAAGTTCCACTTTAATGCAATTTTATGCAAATTTTTTTTCCAAAAAATGCATTTTTTTGCGTTTTTTTTGCTACTTTTTTCGCAGATTTGCATAATCACGGCTGTTTTTGTAAAAAATATTTCCACAAGAGTGATCTACTAATGAAGAAATCAAAAGTTCCACTTTAATGCAATTTTATGCAAATTTTTTTTCCAAAAAATGCATTTTTTTGGCGTTTTTTTTGCTACTTTTTTCGCGGATTTGCATAATCACGCCTGTTTTTGTAAAAATTAGTTCGACAAGAGTGATCTACTAATGAAGAAATCAAAAGTTCCACTTTAATGCAAATTTATGCAAATGTTTTTTTCAAAAAATGCATTTTTTACGTTTTTTTGCAAATTTTTAGCGGATTTGCATAATCACACCTGTTTTTGTACAAATTAGTTCCACAAGAGTGATCTACTAATGAAGAAATCAAAAGTTCCACTTGAATGCAAATTTATGCAATTTTTTTTTTCAAAAAATGCATTTTTTGCGTTTTTTTGCTACTATTTTCGCGGATTTGCATAATCACGCCTGTTTTTGTAAAAATTAGTTCCACAAGAGTGATCTACTAATGAAGAAATCAAAAGTTCCACTTTAATGCAATTTTATGCAAATTTTTTTTCCAAAATGTGCATTTTTTTGCAGTTTTTTTTGCTACTTTTTTCGCGGATTTGCATAATCACGCCTGTTTTTGTAAAAATTAGTTCCACAAGAGTGATCTACTAATGAAGAAATCAAAAGTTCCAATTTCATGCAAATTTATGCAAATGTTTTTTTCAAAAAATGCATTTTTTGCGTTTTTTTGCTACTTTTTCGCGGATTTGCATAATCACGCCTGTTTTTGTAAAAATTAGTTCCACAAGAGTGATCTACTAATGAAGAAATCAAAAGTTCCACTTTAATGCAAATTTATGCAAATTTTTTTTCTCCAAAAAATGCATTTTTTTGCGTTTTTTTTGCTCCTTTTCTCGCGGAGTTGCATAATCACGCCATTTTTTGTAAAAAATAGTTCCACAAGAGTGATCTGCTAATGAAGAAATCAAAAGTTCTACTTTAATGCAAATTTATGCAAATTGTTTTTTCAAAAAATGAATTTTTTGCATTTTTTTGCGACTTTTTTCGCGGATTTGCATAATCACGCCTGTTTTTGTAAAAATTAGTTCCACAAGAGTGATCTATTAATGAAGAAATCAAAAGTTTCACTTTAATGCAAATTTATGCAAATTTATTTTCCAAAAAATGCATTTTTTTGCAGTTTTTTTGCTACTTTTTTCGCGGATTTGCATAATCACGCCTGTGTTTGTAAAAATTAGTTCCACAAGAGTGATCTACTAATGAAGAAATCAAAAGTTTCACTTTAATGCAAATTTATGCAAATTTTTTTCCAAAAAATGCATTTTTTTGGCGTTTTTTTTGCTACTTTTTTCGCGGATTTGCATAATCACGCCTGTTTTTGTAAAAATTAGTTCCACAAGAGTGATGTACTAATGAAGAAATCAAAAGTTCCACTTTAATGCAATTTTATGCAAATTTCTTTTCCAAAAAGTGCATTTTTTTGCGTTTTTTTTTTGCTACTTTTTTCGCGGATTTGCATAATCACGCCTGTTTTTGTAAAAATTAGTTCCACAAGAGTGATCTACTAATGAAGAAATCAAAAGTTCTACTTTAATGCAAATTTATGCAAATTGTTTTTTCAAAAAATGAATTTTTTGCATTTTTTTGCGACTTTTTTCGCGGAATTGCATAATCACGCCTGCTTTTGTAAAAATTAGTTCCACAAGAGTGATCTACTAATGAAGAAATCAAAAGTTTCACTTTAATGCAAATTTATGCAATTTTTTTTTCCAAAAAATGCATTTTTTTGCAGTTTTTTTGCTACTTTTTTCGCGGATTTGCATAATCACGCCTGTGTTTGTAAAAATTAGTTCCACAAGAGTGATCTACTAATGAAGAAATCAAAAGTTTCACTTTAATGCAAATTTATGCAAATTTTTTTTCCAAAAAATGCATTTTTTTGCAGTTTTGTTTGCTACTTTTTTCGCGGATTTGCATAATCACGCCTGTTTTTGTAAAAATTAGTTCCACAAGAGTGATCTACTAATGAAGAAATCAAAACTTCCACTTTAATGCAAATTTATGCAGATGTTTTTTTCAAAAAATGCATTTTTTGCGTTTTTTTTGCAAATTTTTAGCGGATTTGCATAATCACGCCTGTTTTTGTAAAAATTAGTTCCACAAGAGTGATCTACTAATGAAGAAATCAAAAGTTCCACTTTAATGCAAATTTATGCAAATTTTTTTTCTCCAAAAAATGCATTTTTTTGCGTTTTCTTTGCTCCTTTTCTCGCGCAGTTGCATAATCACGCCATTTTTTGTAAAAAATAGTTCCACAAGAGTGATCTTCTAATGAAGAAATCAAAAGTTCCACTTTAATGCAAATTTATGCAAATTGTTTTTTCAAAAAATGAATTTTTCGCATTTTTTTGCGACTTTTTTCGCGGATTTGCATAATCACGCCTGTGTTTGTAAAAATTAATTCCACAAGAATGATCTACTAATGAAGAAATCAAAAGTTCCACTTTAATGCAATTTTATGCAAATTTTTTTTCCAAAAAATGCATTTTTTTGCGTTTTTTTTTGCTACTTTTTTCGCAGATTTGCATAATCACGGCTG